>MJUU01019765.1:42191-86794 GCA_002080025.1 Modiolus philippinarum
TTATACAGCAGAACATACATGTAGGGATGGTATATGTAGTGGTCCAGTTTGATGTAGATTTATTGGTAGGATCAGTGTTTGTTATACAGGAGAACATACATGTAGGGATGGTAAATGTAGTGGTCCAGTTTGATGTAGATTTATTGGTAGGATCAATGTTTGTTATACAGCAGAACATACATGTAGGGATGGTGTATGTAGTGGTCCAGTCTGATGTAGATTTATTGGTAGGATCAGTGTTTGTTATACAGCAGAACATACATGTAGGGATGGTATATGTAGTGGTCCAGTTTGATGTAGATTTATTGGTAGGATCAGTGTTTGTTATACAGCAGAACATACTTGTAGGGATGGTATATGTAGTGGTCCAGTTTGATGTAGATTTATTTGTAGGATCAATGTTTGTTATACAGCTGAACATACTTGTAGGGAATATATCATTAGTGGACTTATTTATGTAGGTAAATATAATGTTTTACAGCCCAGCATACATGTAGGTATTGTATCGTTAGTGGAACAGTTTGATGTAGATTTATTGATCAATTAAATGTTATGTTTTACAGCTGAACATACACGTAGGGAATATATCATTAGTGGACCAGTTTGAATGGGACATGTCAGAACCAGAAAACTCACCAGAAGAATTTGCCAATAAATTATGTGCAGAATTAGGTATGTGTTTATTGTATAGTTGTGAACAGGTATACTTTGTTTTTAATAATGTAAAAATAACATTTATTGTTGAACAGTTGACACTTTGTGTTAAACTGAATAAAATAAACACTTAGTGTTTAATTGTAGAAAAATAAACTCTTAGTGTTTAATTGTATAAAAATATACGCTTTGTGTTTAATTGTAGAAAAATATACGCTTTATTTTTAAAAGTAAGAAAATCATGTCATAACTCTATTAATAGAAAAATCTACACTTTGTGTAAAACTTATCAATAGAGAAATGTACATTTTGTGTTGGAACACAACAAAAGCCTATACTTTGTGCTTGATAGGAAAAAAATACACATTGCGTTTAACAGTACAAAATTATATACTCCTTGTGTTTACCGTAAAAAGGCATGTATTATCCACACATTTTTTACCTTAAAAAGGATTTAAGGGTTTGGGGATGCGGATTTTACAACCCTTTATGACTTGAGGATTTGGCCAAGTTCCCCCGAAGATCGATTGTTAGTTCCTGTACAAACCAAACAGACATTGTGGATCTCATTAAATATGTTGGTTTGAATTGCAAAGTGCCTTACAGTTATAAAAAATGGGTCTTTCCTCCAAAAAATGCTATTTTGATGTCAGAACACGAATACTTTTATCAGCTGCCATTACTGTCAACAAACCACGTGAAGTGTTGATTTTGTGACAATGAGTTATTTATATCACATCGCCTCTGACAACATTTAACGTGCCAAAGATGCAAAATTATAGGATTAAGTGGCTTATTATTACATTCCAAAACAGTTTATAGGGAATGAAAAGCTTACAAATATCAAATTAAATGTAAAATAAACATGGATATGACGGTCCGCACTGAACCCATTCCGATTTTTCCATCGTACTTGAACTTCCTGATTGATGAAACGATGTTATTTTTCTTCTAGTTTTGTCATGTTGAGCCTTTTTATCATTAAATACTTTCAGAAAAGGCTACAGATATAGTAAATAAAGACTCGTTCAATTGATAAACTATGAAAATACAAATTTACAGGTATAAACTAACTATGATCATACCGATCTCCATGTAGACTTTGTTGGTTGAGGTCCAAGTGTACTGAAAGTTTTTTCCCTGGATTTTAAGGTCAAAAAAGGGCCTGCGGATTATACACAATTGCGGATAATACATGGCTTTTTATACCCTGCCACACGTAGTGGCGAGGTATTATGTGATACCCCAAGTCGTGTGTCCGTCCATCTGTCCGTCCGTCTGTTTGTCCATCCGTCCGTCCGTCCGTCCCCTGAAGGTTTCCGACTGATAACTTGTGAACGAAATAACATAAGGTCTTCAAACTTGGTATGTAACTTCTTTACCACAAAACTCAGGCCAAGTTCGATTTCGGGTTCAGAGGTCCAAGGGGTTCTTGAGTTATGCCCCTTGAAACTTTGAAATTTTGCGAATTTTTGAGTTTGTGAATGAAATAATATGTTGTCTTCAAACTTGGTATGTAACTTGTATACCACAAAACTCAGGCCAAGTTCGATTTCGGGTTCAGAGGTCCAAGGGGTTCTTGAGTTATGCCCTTTGAAACTTTGAAATTTTGCGAATTTTAGGGTTTCCGACTGATAACTTGTGAATGAAATAATATATTGTCTTCAAACTTGGTATGTAACTTGTATACCACAAAACTCAGGCCAAGTATGATTTTTGGTTCAGACGTCCAAGGGGTTCTGGAGTTATGCCCCTTGAAACTTTGAAATTTTGTGGAACATGGCGGGGTATTATGTAATGCGCCATTACTATTTTTATATGACCGCAAAAATTTTGCGGTCGTATTATGGTATGGCATCGGTGTTGGCGTTGGCGTCGGCGTCTGTGGACACCATAACTTTGGTTCTAGTGAACGGATTGTTACCAAATTTTAGCATGATGTTTGTTGGCACAAGCTTAAGCCTGGGTTTTAATTTCGCGTTCCCTGCCCAACCTGTTTTTGAAAAAGAGGCAAAAAAGGGGTCAAAAAGGGGCTAAATTAGGTATTTTCGTGTCTGTGGACAGCATAACTTTGGTTCTAGTGGATGGATTGTTTTCAAATCTTAGTATGATGTTTCTTGGAACATTCTTGAGAAACCTTTTTTTCCTTTAGTTTTTGGCCCCAACCATTTCAGAATTAGGGGCCAAAAAAGGGTTAAATTGGGTGTTTTCACATATTTGACTGTAGAATCTTTATTATTTATTGGATTTTGATGGGGTTTGTTTCAGTGAGCTCCTGAGGAAATTTCCAATCAGGAGTATGCCAACGGATTTCACGTAGCATGTATCGCTCATGGGGCCCAACAGGGGCTAGTCTCAAAATTTTTTTTTTTTTAAGTCGGATTTTGATGCAGTTTTTTTCAACGGATTCCTTGTGAAAAATTAATTTGGCACTGAGCTATTAGATTTTCGGTAACTTGTTTCCTTTCCCAGCTATGAGGGCCGAAGGGGCCAAAATTGCGAATTTGCAGATTATGTAGAATTTCTATTTTTCATTGGATTTCAATGGGATTTTTTTCTTTTGATTCCCCTTGATCTAAGCTTTCAAAAGTATGTCAATGGAATTGGCGTAGCTCTTACCGTTTCCGAGATACAAGGGGTCAAAGGGGCCAAAATTGCAATTTTTCTAAATATGTCAAATCTTTATTTTTCATCGGATTTCGATGGGATTTTTTTCTTTGGATTCCTCTTGATCTAAGCTTTCAGATGTATGTCAACAGATTTGGCATAGCATATACCGTTTCTGAGATACAAGGGGTCAAAGGGGCAAAAATTGCAATTTTTCTAAATATGTCAAATCTTTATTTTTCATCGGATTTTGATGGGATTTTTTTGTTGGGATTCCTCTTGATCTAAGCTTTCAGTAGTATGCCAAAGGATTTGGCGTAGCTCTTACCTTTTCCGAGCTACAAAGGGTCAAAGGGGCCAAATTGCAATTTTTCGAAATATGTCAAATCTTTATTTTTCATCAGATTTCGATGGATTTTTTTTTTATTTCTATGGATGTAAAGTGTTAGTTGATAGTAACATATTTTGCATAGCTCTTACAGTTTTTTTTTATCAATAAGTGATCAAAAGGGTTGATTTTTTGCGTAGTTTGTTTCCAGCTAATAACTGTGTCAAGCTTCTTTTTGTGTCCATCATATTATTGTGTCAGGCTCTTTACTGTGTCCACATTCACTTTGAACTACTTGTGTTGAAATTTCAGTGAACGACATGCTGCGGTCGTATCATGCTGCGCTTGGCGTAGCCCTTTATTATGGTATGCATTTGTGTTTAAAAGTACTAAAATCTACACTTTGTCATTTGTATTTTCCCTGTGATTCAGGTTAACAAAATTGAACTTTAAAACACAGACCAATAAATTGTTGCCATTTTCAAAATTATTTCTATAAAATGTAACAAAATATTATAGATTTGGAAATTATTGCTTGTACTTAATGTTGTACCATAATTTTCAACATTGAAATTTAATTAATGTGAAGCATGCAAATTGATACTACAAAAGTAAAAGGTTAAAAAGAAATTAAAGAAATTAAAACCATAAAACAGTTGCATTTTTGTACTTATGATTTTATTACCACCACTAGTGAATTTACTGTAAATGATTGTATTACTATGGTTATTATGAAACTTGTAGTACAGTAACAAAAGTGAAGTATTAGAAATACATATATTTTGAAGCTATATATGGAAAAATTTATGTATAAATTGTAGGACTGGGTGGAGAGTTTGTTACTGCAATCTCATACAGTATCCGTGGACAACTCAGCTGGCATCAAAGAACATATGCCTTTAGGTAAAGTTGATATGTTTATAATTTATCTGGTTATTTAAGGGAAAAAACTAAAGCTTCTGCTTGTATCTGTTTGTTAAGAAAAATTTTATGTAATTTGAACATTTGACTGGATTTTCTTTATTTTTAGCTCACCTGACCCTAAGGGTCAGTGTGAGCTATTGCAATCACTTGGCGTCTGTCGTCTGGCATTCATCCGTTAACTTTCAGATTTTCATCTTCTCCTCTGAAACCACTGAAGCAAATTCAACCAATACAGGAATGATGTATGGAAGGTCCTTTACAAAGATTGCTCATTTCGTTCCGATCTGACAAAAAACATGGCCGCCAGCACGGAACTTAGGTTTAACATTAGGCCTTATGAGAGAAAAATCACATTTTCATCTTTGCTTCAGAAACCACCAAAGCAAATTCAACCAAACTCTACAGGAATGATGTACGAAAGGTCCTTAGCAAAGATTGCTCATTTCCCTTGGATCTGATAAAATACATGGCTGCCAGCATGGAAAATATTTTAATATTGGACCCTATCGGAAAATCACTTTTTCATCTTCTCCTCTGAAACTGCTGATACAAATGTGACTTTACTTTCAGGAATTAAGTATGGAATGTCCTGAACAAAGATTGCTCATTTCGTTCATATCCGATAAAAAAATGTCCGCCAGCACAATTGGACCCTAATGGAAAATCACATTTTCATCTTCTCCTCTGAAACCAATGAAGCAAATTCAACCAAACTGTACAGGAATGATGTATGGAAGATCCATAACTACAATTGCTCATTTTATTTTGATCAGATTAAAAAAAAATGGTGGCCAGCACGGAACATAGTTTAACATCGGATCCTATGGGAAAATCTTCATTCATCATTTACTCTGAAACCATTAGAGCAAATTTAACTTAACTACATGTGTATATTGTAGTAATTTATGAAAAGATATTAACAAAGAATATTTATTTCACTTGAATCTGACAAAAACATGGATGTCAGTAGAGAACATAGCTTAACATTAGACCCTATAGGAAAAACATTTTTGGTCATCAGCATGGTTTAAAAGCATCTTGTCAGGTGAGCGATTCAAGCTCAGTATCTGAGCCCCTAGTTATTTTTATTATGATTGGTCTAGTGAATGTCATGTGATTTGAATTTATGTACTCTTTTTAGTAGTGGCTTGTCAGAAAAACTTTAAAATAATCACGTTCTATAATTCTGACATTTTGTTTTGCAATCATAAAAAGCATATCTGTTAAACAGAGAATATGATATTGTGTAGAATCAAAGGAATTCATTGGAGTATAAATGAGACTAATTCATTCACAAACAAATGAAGCACTTTAATAATATCTGTATGTTTGTGAGTGATAGATTATACACCATTAATTCCTTTAAAACCATGATTAATGCTTACTCTTAAATAGATATCAGTGAAAGATATAAATTTAGCAGTGAAATAAAAATACTAACTAACAGGCAAATTATTTTCTGTGTTTCACTTAAGGACATTTTGTCACAATAGATGATCTCAATATTGTTATAACATTGCGGGTTAACATGGAAAACGTAATGTGTGAAATAAATCTCAAACCATTAAATGTGAGAAGATCTGTATTATAAGAAACAATAACTATTCCTGGATTATGATAAATATACATAGCTGTGAAAAATAGTCAATGAAAATATCCGTATGATAAGTATTCAAATAATAATTCTGGTCATTTAACCTTGGTCTCAAAATAAGCCTTATGTATCAATGTTCCAATAGGTGTATCATTTATTTCATTCTGACATGTAATAATACAAAGTTATATTTAAATTCATTAAGGCCTACTATTACATATGTTCCAAGCTCTGATTGGTTAAATAAGTGGTTTGAGATGTTAGTTACAATTAACGTCAAACATGTTAATTCTATATTTTATTTCATTTGTTCATATGCTAATGAGAAACTTAAGTTGGTTATCTCCCTGTACCAAGTTATTTGTTATATATGGTCAAAGTGGAGATAATTTAAATTAGCATGATATTGAAATTAGAATTATCTCCACTTTGACGACATAGAACTAACTTGGTACAGGGAGATAACCAACCAATGTCTCTCATAAAACTATAAAATAGTTCATTATCATTTGTCCAAAATAAAGGAACTCATTATATTCATATGAATGTATTCTGTGATATGTAAATCATATAATGGAATGATCAGATCTTGCCAGAGATTTCAATTTAGAAAATTAATCACTTGATTCTGTTGGTATTTCGCATTCCTATAAACACTGAAATTAATAAAATTTATATTCATTTATCTACATGTAGCAGTAACTAATTTGAAAAAGTGTATTAAAATGACCAATTCGAATAAAATAATTTGTCATTGTTGTGAAACTCCTTTATCTTAAGTAGAAGTAGCTATAACGAACCAGAATGAGGCTGATGCCTGGTGTACATTCCTAATCAAATAATTTCTCATTGTAGTGAGGAACTAGAACGAGGCTGATGCCTGGTGTCCATTCCTAATAAAACAAGAGAAGGGGCAGTCGGAAACAACAGCTAATCCCCTCACCTGTTTATTAGCTCACCTGGCCTAAAAGGCCATGTGAGCTATTGCCATCACTTGGCGTCCGCCGTCATCCGTCTGTCATAAACTTTTTCAAAAATCTTCTCCTCTGAAACCACCAGGCCAATTTTAACCAAACTTGGTCTGAATCATCACCAGGGTATCTAGATTCAAATTGTGTTCGATTAGTCCGAGGACCAAACAACATGGCTGCCGTTACTAAAAATAGCACATAGGGGTAAATTGATGTTTTTGGCAAATAACTCGAAAACCTTTACAGATATTCAAAATCTGACAGAAGTAAAAGTGATCAGCATGGCAAGATCTACCTGCCCTGCAATTTTGAAGAAAATCTGATTACCAGTTTTGCAGTTATTGCCCTTTTTCTGGAAATTTTTCAAAATTTTAATATTTTTTATTTTTAGCTCGCCAGGACGAATGTCCAGAGAGCTATTGTCATACCCCCGGCGTCGGCGTCGGCGTCGTCAGCAAAAACTTTAACCTTGCTTGTGGAATGGAGACCTTAAGAGATGGGATGTTGATATTTAGTATGTGGCTTCCTTGTAATGAGAGCTTTCTTGTGGTACCATATTTGTAGACTTATTGACCTTGACCTTGCGGCAATTTTTAAAAAACTTTAACCTTGCCTCTAGAAGGCAGGCTTTTAGTGGTAGGGTGTTTATATTTGGTATGTGACTTCCTTATGATGAGAGCTTTCTAATGGTACCCTATTTGTAGACATTTTGACCTTGACCTTTCCCTAAGGGCAATTTTTTAAAAACTTTAACCTTGCCTCTAGAAGGTAGGCTTTTAGTGGTAGGGTGTTTGTATTTGGTATGTGACTTCCTTATGATGAGAGCTTTCTAGTGGTACCATATTTGTAGACATTTTGACCTTGACCTATCCCTGAAGGCAATTTTCGAAAAACTTTAACCTTGCCTCTAGAAAGTAGGCTTTCAGTGGAAGGGTGTTCATATTTGGTATGTAACTTCCTTATGATGAGAGCTTTCTAATGGTACCACATTTAGAGACATTTTGACCTTGACCTTTCCCTGGGGGCAATTTTTGAAAAACTTTAACCTTGCTTATAGAATTTAGTGGTAGGGTGTTCATATTTGGTATGTTACAGTTTTGTGATGAGAGCTTTCTAATGGTGCCATATTTGTTGACATTATGACCTTGACTTTGCCCTGAGGGCAATTTTTTAAAAACTTGAACAGTGTTTCTAGAATGTTGACATTTAGTGGCAAGGTATTCAATTTTGGTATATGACTTCCTTATGATGATAGCTTTCTGATGGCACCATATTTTTAGACATTTTGACCTAGACCTTGCCCTTAGGGCATTTTTTTTTAAAACTTTAAGCTTGTTTCTAGAAGTTAAGTGTTTACTTATAGGGTGTTTATATTTTGTTTGTGACTTCCCTATGGTGAGGTCTTTCTGGTAGTACCATTGCTGTAGACATTTTGACCTTAACATTGCCCTGGGGCAATTTTAAAAAAAAACTTGAACCCTGTTTATAGAAGTTATTAAGTTCCTGTTTGACATGTGGCTTTCTTATATCACATTTAAGGTATTTATCACATACAATTACAAAATTGTATAACCTACAAATTAATTCTGCATTGCGGTTACTCTTATCCCCGGCGAGCTATGTTGTCTTCTGACAACTCTTGTTTATAAAAGAAACTATAGCAGATAGAGGTCAACTTTAAATTGGAAAAATGTTCAGCATATCAAGATCTACCCACCCTGAAATTTTGGAGAAAATCCAAAAACCCTTGTAGGAGTTACTGCCCTTTTTCCACAGAATTTTCAAAATTTTCATATTTTATTGTCTTTTATTTCCAAAACTATAGAAGATGAAGGTTAAGTGTAAAATGATAAAATGTTTGCCATGCTGTGCTGACTTCAAAAGTGGTGTTGAAAATCGTTCTTTGACCGCCATTTTCAAAATGGCCGCCCAAAAAAAAGGCGGGAAAATTCAACATTGTTCAATTTCAATAAAATTTGGTTTCCAAATAGATATTGATGTTGCGACTTCAAAACCAGTGTTGAGAATTGTTTTGTGACTGTCATTTTCAAAATGGCTGCCAAGAAAGGTGGGAAAAATCAATGTTGTCTGATTTCAATGAAATTTGGTTTTTAAATAGGTATTGATGTCGCAACTTCAAAACCGGTGTTAGAAATTGTTCGTCAAATGCCATTTTCAAAATGGCCACCAAAAAAAGCGGGGAAAATTCAACATTTTCCAATTTCAATGAAATTTGGTTTCCAAATAGATATTGTAGTTGTGACTTCAAAACTGATGTTGAAAATTGTCATTGCCCGCAAAATGATGTTTTGACTTCAAAACTGGTGTCGAAAGTGGTCCTTAGCAAGAATGTCTTTTGTCAAAAAAGCCAAACAAAGAAATATAGTAAAACATGATCAGACTTTTAAATACAGTTCAAGATATTGGTGGTGTTCCAGCTACCAAAGTTTGAGAGACTGAAGTTCAACTGTATAACTTACAATGTAAGCTTGATTGTCGTATTGTGCTTCATAGTTTTCTTCACAATATAAGAAATATGTTTAAACTAGATTATAAAGGGGAACCCCTGCCAAATTTTTTTTTATGTAAATGGGGACTTGGAATGTTTGATTTCAGCAATATGCATTATCTGAATTATAAGGGAACCCCTGCCCAAATTTTTTCTTGAATGATGGCCTGAAATGGGTTGTAATGGATAGTGGGGCTTTAAATTACCGTGGAAACTGCTGAATCTACTTGCCCATTTGGAACCATACTTGGTGACAACTGTCCATAGTCGGTACCTATCGAAGAATGTGTCTGGTAAGTCTGCATGTATTCCAAGATGGCCGCCAGTAGGGGACAAAGTTTAACATTGGACCCTATGGGAAAACACATTCAAAGACATTCTTCTCTGAAACTACTTGGTCAGTTGGAATCAAACTTGGTCACAATAGGCCTTTAATGGTCTTCTTAAAAAATTATGTCTGACAAGTCTGCACCTCATCCAAGATGGCCGCCAGTGTTAAACATTTGACCCTATGGGGAAAACACGTTCAAAGATTTTCTCCTTTGAAACTTCTAGAAAATTAGTAATTTAGGCTGCAGTTTATGCCAATCATGGACCAGGTGAGCTATACAGGCTCCTGAGAGCCTCTAGTTGAATGTTTGTCTAGTAATATAAGCACTCAAGGAAGTTGTAATACTCAAGATCTGGCTTGTTACTTAAATCTGAGCCAGTCATGCAAGAAATGTTGTGACCTTATTTCAATCAGGAGCCTCATACCTAAAGCATATATGATGATGAAAGATTAATCTTCTGCAAGTTGTAGTATCTAAAATCCAGATTGTAACACAAACTTTATCCTAAGTCACTCATGCATGAAATGTAGGCCAAAGTGACCTAATTTTTAAGTGGAGCTTTGTAACTTTACAAGATGCATCTACATACTAGTACAAAATATTATTCTTCTACAAGTTGTAGTATCTAAAATCCAAGCTGTAACACAAACTTTAACCTAAGTCACTCATGCATGAAATGTAGGTCAAAGTGACTCAATTTTCATCTGGAGCTTCCTAACTTTACAAGACACCTCTACATACAAAATATTATTCCTCTACAAGTTGTAGTATCCCAGATCTGGAATCTTACAAAAACTTTAACCTAAGTCACTCATGTATGAAATGTAGGTCAAAGTGACCTAATGTTTATCTGGAGCTTCCTAAATTTATAAGATGCATCTACATATAAAATATTATTCCTCTACAAGTTGTAATATCCCAGATCTGGACTCTTACAAAAACTTTTAACATAAGTCACTAATGCATGAAATGTAGGTCAAAGTGACCTAATTTTTATCTGGAGCTTCGTAACTTTACAAAACGCATCTACATACAAAATTTTATTCTTCTACAACTTGTATTCCAGATCTGGACTCTTACAAAAACTTTAACCTAAGTCACTCATGCATGAAATGTAGGTCAAAGTGACTTAACTTTTACCTGGAGCTTTGTTACTTTCCAAGATGCATCTACATACCAAATGTTATTCCTCTACGAGTTGTAGTATCCCAGATCTGGACTCTTACAAAAACTTTAACCTGAATCACTCATGCATGAAATGTAGGTCAAATCCACCTATTCTGTATCTCAACCTCAAGTTCTCCATAAGATGCATCCATGGACAAAACATTGTCCATCTACGACTTGTTATTCAAAAGATATATGGTCTTAAGTTCGAACGGACAAACAGGTAAAACGCTATATCCCCTCCCCAACTTTGTTAGGCAAGGGGATAATAATTTCTCATTGTTGTGAAGCTCCTTTACCTACAGTAGAAGTACATGTACTTATAAGGAACCAGAACGAGGCTGATGTCTGGTGTCCATTCCTTATAAAATAATTTCTCACTGTAGTGAAGGTACTCTACCTACAGTAGAAGTAGCTATAAGGAACCAGAACGAGGCTGATGTCTGGTGTCCATTCCTAATAAAATAAATTCTCATTGTAGTGAAGCTCCTTTACCTATAGTAGAAGTATTTATAAGGAACCAGAACGAGGCTGATGTCTGGTGTCCATTCCTAATAAAATAATTTCTCATTGTAGTGAAGCTCCTTTACCTATAGTAGAAGTATTTATAAGGAACCAGAACAAGGCTGATGTCTGGTGTCCATTCCTAATAAAATAATTTCTCATTGTAGTGAAGCTCCTTTACCTACAGTAGAAGTAGCTATAAGGAACCAGAACGAGTCTGATGACTGGTGTCCATTCCTAATAAAATAATTTCTCATTGTAGTGAAGCTCCTTTACCTACAGTAGAAGTAGTTATAAGGAACAAGAACTAAGCTGATGCCTGGTGTCCATTCCTAATAAAATAAGTTCTCATTGTAGTGAAGCTCCTTTACCTAAAGTAGAAGGAGCTATAAGGAACCAGAACGAGGGTTATGTCTGGTGTCCATTCCTAATCAAATAATTTCTCATTGTAGTGAAGCTCCTTTTCCTACAGTAGAAGGAGCTATAAGGAACTAGAACGTGGCTGATGTCTGGTGTCCATTCCTAATAAAATAAATTCTCATTGTAGTGAAGCTCCTTTTCCTATAGTAGAAGTAGCTATAAGGAACCAGAATGAGGCTGATGTCTGGTGTCCATTCCTAATAAAATAATTTCTCATTGTAGTGAAGCTCCTTTACCTACAGTAGAAGTAGCTATAAGGAACCAGAACGAGGCTGATGCCTGGTGTCCATTCTTAGAAACATTGACAGATGCTGAAATGGAGAAGAAGATCAGAGATCAAGACAGAAATACAAGGTCAGTTTACATTTAATAAAAACTTCAACATGCAGAAACCCATCAGGGAATGAGTAAAACCACTCACTATAACCAGCCCAGTCATTCAGGGCTATTCCTGAAAAAAATATACAGGAGGGGGGGGGGAGGAATGCAAGTTATTTATTTTTACCTTGGTTGGGGGTGTTAAACTTAATGATACTTAAAGCTTATACCTGAAAAAAAATTAAAATTATGGTTGTGGTACCCTAAATTTTGACTTGTGTTCCTGCCCCCTGTACATTTTTTCCTGGAAAAGCCCTCAGTGATTTGGTTTTGGCCCAAAAAAATGAATTTTACTGTAAAGTACTGTAAAATTCTGAATATTTGAAAACAAATTAAAAAAAATTCAGAAAAAGTATAGAAATTTGCTCAAACTAAGGAGTATTTTCCTGGTGCACAGCTGTTTGCATATTTTACTCCGAAGCCTCTATGTGCTTATGTAAACAATGACGAGATATGAAGTAAATGCACATAAGACAAAGTCTCTACAAATACATGATTAAACCAAGCAATGAAACAACGATTTTGATCGTTGTCCTTCATCTTGATCTTACCATGAAGCCTTCAACAATGAGCTTTACTCATACCTCATCGTAAGTTCAAGACAGCCCCAAGCAGAGGTGTAGCAAAATTCATTGCTAGATGTCGAACAAGGCTACATTCATGTCTTTACTTTTATCTTTGTGGCTTTTAACACATTTTGATGTTTTAATTTTATGTGCACTAAGGAGACATAGGTTATCAAAATGTCCATGAGTCAGATGAAGTTTGTAATATTGCCAAGTCAAATTTTTATGCCCCCGTGACTAAAAGTCGAGGGGGGGGGCATATTGTTTTACCCTTGTCTGTCCGTCCGTCCGTTCGTCAATCCGTCCGTCCAGAACATCTTTTATCAAGGATTTCTCAACTTGTGAATGTAGTAATGATTTGATATTTGGTCTGAAGCTTAAGTATGATTAGTTGTATCCCCATTTCAAGTCCGTAACTCATCTACTTCCTGTTTGATGATAACTTTGATTTTTTCCCATTTTAGCTATATATTGAAATTTTTCGTCAAGGATTTCTCAGCTTGTGTATGTAGTAATGATTTGATATTTGGGCTGAAGCTTTAGTATGATGAGTTTTATCCTGTCTCCCCTTTTCAAGTCCGTAACTCATCTACTTCCTGTTTGATGGTAACTATATTTATCACTGCAACTATGACAATGCTTGTATTGTGTCCACACTTGTACTGTGTCCATGCTTTTTAAATGCTTGGCAAGCCTCACAATTAAAATTTTACTGTCTCTGTTGGATAAAATATGTTAATCTTGTAGTGTAATCTATTTGTATTTAATAGAACTAAGATATTCTTATCTGGACTTAATTAATTGCGAGGCTTGCCAAGCATTTAAAAAAAATTTGAATTTTAACTTTCGAGAGTGGATAAAATATGGTAATCATGTGATGTAATCTATTTGTATTTAAAAGAACTAAAATATTCTTATCTGGACTTTTAAGAACAAACAATCAGTCAATTTGTTTACATGGAAAAGGTTGATAAGTTATTGTAAAGTTTGAAGGTAGCATTTAGGTTAATAATTTTTTTTGGTACCTTGCAAATATAAGTAGTTGTCAAAAATTAAATCAGAATTGATTTATGGTCATAACAAGTCATCAGGTCTAGGATTTAGTAGGGAAAAGGGATTTATCTAGAAGTTATTTTCAACACCATGAGAGTTGAGAAAATTTAATTTATAATTTCATATATTTTTCAGGAGGATGAGAAGATTGGCCAACACAGCACCATCATGGTAGAACATTATATAAAAACATGTTTCTCTTCATCTTTATCATTGTGACATTTAGAGACAGTGGTGCTTTCTTCTGTCATAAGAATATATGTGTATGAATGAAATGGGTGTTTAGTTCATTCTTTATCAAATTTCTGTCACTTTTTCATTAATTTAAAGTACATGTATACAAGTTGATAGTGAAGTTTGGTAAATATTTGAGAAGTTGTAAGTTTTTTCTGTTATGTATTTCATCTTATTTTTCCAAATTTTAAGTAAAAATTTTAAATGAAATTTGGAATAATAAGCAATCTCAGTGTTACTTTTTCATAAATTTTTCAGAATTAAAAGATCTTATATGAAAGTAAATGCTTTTGTATTGTGGTATCCATCCTAAAGTTTTCAAATTTTCTTTCCTTTCCAATGTGCCACATAAAAATTTTCTGACTCAGAACATGAAAACCTTAATATTCTTTAGCTTTATTTAAAAGAAACATTTTGATCAAGCTTTTTTGGGTTGGAATTCTCAATTATCAGTGCTATTTTTTGGTACAGTTTTATGTTTATTGTTGTCAATAATTTCAAAAATGACATTGTAGTAATATAATTATTAAGATGACATTGTAGAAATATGATGACTTAAGTGACATTCTGTACAACAGTTCATAATACTGTTGTTAAATAGTCTGAAAGACTTTGTGGTCTAACAAATTGAAATGACACTGTGTAAATGTTCAAATACCATATGATATAAAGTTATGTATACATGTGACTGGAAGAATGATATCGTATGATAAACTGTAACTATATGTATGAATTGTGCAATAAATGTAATGAACTTGTTATATTTTTCTCTTTTTTTGCCATTACCTAAAACTTCCAAATAACAAAAAAGAACAATTAATACAGTTGATTAAATTTGATGGTTTGAACTGTAGTACCTCGAACATGATGTGTGTCCCGTACCCTTTTTGTTTACCCCTTTGTTCATGTTTGAACATAGTTTGACCTTGAAATCTTGAACACCTCAATAGCTCGGACTGTTTTGTTTTCCCCTTGACTCATGTTTGAACATAGTTTGACCTTGATATCTTGAACACCCCAATAGCTCGGACTGTTTTGTTTCCTGTTTGTTCATGTTTGAACATAGTTTGAACTTGATATCTTGAACACCCCAATAGCTCGGACTGTTTTGTTTTCCCCTTGACTCATGTTTGAACATAGTTTGACCTTGATATCTTGAACACCCCAATAGCTCGGACTGTTTTGTTTGTACCCTTTGTTCATGT
Organism: Modiolus philippinarum; assembly: GCA_002080025.1. Classification (NCBI taxonomy): domain Eukaryota; kingdom Metazoa; phylum Mollusca; class Bivalvia; order Mytilida; family Modiolidae; genus Modiolus; species Modiolus philippinarum. Next base: position 57,638 of record MJUU01019765.1, read on the forward strand.
TTGAACATAGTTTGACCTAGATATCTTGAACACCCCAATAGCTCAGTCTGTTTTGTTTGTACCCTTTGTGTTTGAGCCATCAAAGTTCCACTGTATGTATTAAATCTGTTGTTCTAGCTTTAGTTCTTACATAACTCAGAAAACAAAGTCCCAAAAGACAAAGTTAAATCATTGTTTTGTATGTTTTGTTTAAATTTGTGCATCCTGGAATATTGTCTATAGGTTAAATCTTTGTTGTGTGTTACCCTCTACAATCCATCATCAGTTAAATCATAACTGTGTGTTACCCTGTACAGACTGTCATCAGATTAAATCATTGCTATGTTTTATCCTGTACAGACTGTCATCAGATTAAATCGTTGCTATGTTTACTCTATACAGACTGTCATCAGATTAAATCATTGCTATGTTTTACCCTGTACAGACTGTCATCAGATTAAATCATTGCTATGTTTTACCCTTTACAGACTGTCATCAGATTAAATCATTGCTATGTTTTACCCTTTACAGACTGTCATCAGATTAAATCATTGCTATGTTTTACCCTCTACAGACTGTCATCAGATTAAATCATTGCTATGTTTTACCCTGTACCAACTGTCAACAGATTAAATCATTGCTATGTTTTACCCTGTACAGACTGTCATCAGATTAAATTATTGCCACGTTTTACCCTGTACAGACTGTCATCAGATTAAATCATTGCTACGTTTTACACTCCACAGACTGTCATCAGATTAAATCATTCCTATGTTTTACCCTGTACAGACTGTCATCAGATTAAATCATTGCTATGTTTTACCCTGTACAGACTGCTACAGACTGTCATCAGATTACATCATTTTTATGTTTTATCCTGTACAGACTGTCATCAGATTAAATCATTGTTATGTTTATCCTGTACAGACTGTCATCAGATTAAATCATTGCTATGTTTTATCCTGTACAGACTGTCATCAGATTAAATCGTTGCTATGTTTACTCTATACAGACTGTCATCAGATTAAATCATTGTTATGTTTTATCCTGTACAGACTGTCATCAGATTAAATCATTGTTATGTTTACCCTCTACAGACTGTCATCAGATTAATAAATTTCTATGTTTTATCCTGTACATACTGTCATCAGATTAAATCATTGCTATGTTTTATCCTGTACAGACTGTCATCAGATTAAAACATTGCTATGTTTACTCTATACAGACTTTCATCAGATTAAATCATTGCTATGTTTACCCTCTACAGACTGTCATCAGATTAAATAATTTCTATGTTTTATCCTGTACTGGCTGTCATCAGATTAAATTATTGCTATGTTTTATCCTTTACAGACTGTCATCAGATTAAATCATTGCTATGTTTATACTCCACAGACTGTCATCAGATTAATTCATTGCTATGTTTTATCCTGTACATACTGTCATCAGATTAAATCATTGCTATGTTTTATCCTTTACAGACCGTCATCAGATTAAATCATTGCTATGTTTACCCTCTACTGACTGTCATAAGATTAAAACATTACTACGTTTTACACTCCACAGACTGTCATCAGATTAAATCATTGCTATGTTTTATTCTTTACAGACTGTCATAAGATTAAATCATTTCTATGTTTACCCTCTACAGACTGTCTTCAGATTAAATCATTGCTATGTTTAAACTCTACAGACTGTCATCAGATTAAAACATTGCTATGTTTACTCTATGCATACTGTTATCAGATTAAATCATTGCTATATTTACCCTCTACAGACTGTCATCAGATTAAATCATTTCTATGTTTTATCCTGTACAGACTGTCATCAGATTAAATCATTGCTATGTTTTATCCTTTACAGACTGTCATCAGATTAAATCATTGCTATGTTTACCCTCTACTGACTGTCATCAGATTAAAACATTGCTATGTTTTACCCCATACAGACTGTCGTTAGATTAAATCATTGCTATGTTTTTACCCCATACAGACTAACATCAGATTAAATCACTGCTACATTTTATGTAAATTAGTTTCTGTAGCATAATTAAAGAATGCCTTTATGAATTTGAATGAAATTTGCTCAGAATATAGCATTAGACCAAAGAAACACCTTAGATGCATACTTATAGAAAATTTAATTGGTTTCCGGATCAGAACTTCAGAATGCCTGTACAGACTATCATCAGATTAAATCATTTCTATGTTTTATCCTGTACAGACTGTCATCAGATTAAATCATTGTTATGTTTTATCCTGTACAGACTGTCAGCAGATTAAATCATTGCTATGTTAACTCTATACAGACTGTCATCAGATTAAATCATTACTATGTTTTATCCTGTACAGACTGTCATCAGATTAAATCATTGCTATGTTAACTCAATACAGACTGTCATCAGATTAAATCATTGCTATGTTTTATCCTGTACAGACTGTCATCAGATTAAATCGTTGCTATGTTTACTCTATACAGACTGTCATCAGATTAAATCATTTCTATGTTTATCCTGTACAGACTGTCATCAGATTAAATCATTGCTATGTTTTATCCTGTACAGACTGTCATCAGACTAAAACATTGCTATGTTTACTCTATACAGACTTTCATCAGATTAAATCATTGCTATGTTTACCCTCTACAGACTGTCATCAGATTAAATAATTGCTACGTTTTACACTCCACAGACTGTCATCAGATTAAATCATTGCTATGTTTTATCCTGTACAGACTGTCGTAAGATTAAATCATTTCTATGTTTACCCTCTACAGACTGTCATCAGATTAAATCATTGCTATGTTTACCCTCTACAGACTTACATCAGATTAAAACATTGCTATGTTTACTCTATACATACTGTCATCAGATTAAATCATTGCTATATTTACCCTCTACAGACTGTCATCAGATTAAATCATTTCTATGTTTTATCCTGTACAGACTGTCATCAGATTAAATCATTGCTATGTTTTATCCTGTACAGACTGTCATCAGATTAAATCATTGCTATGTTTACCCTCTACTGACTGTCATCAGATTAAAACATTGCAATGTTTTAACCCATACAGACTGTCGTTAGATTAAATCATTGCTTTGTTTTTACCCCATACAGACTTACATCAGATTAAATCACTGCTACATTTTATGTAAATTTGTTTCTGTAGCATAATTAAAGAATGCCTTTATGAATTGGAATGAAATTTACTCAGAATATAGCATTAGACCAACGAAACACATTAGTCACGCATGTTTATAGAAATCTCAATTGGTTTTCGGATCAGAACTTCAGAATGCCTTTATGGATTTGAATGAAATTTACTCAGAATATAGCATTAGACCAAAGACACACATTAGTCACGCATACTTATAGAAATCATAATTGGTTTCCGGATCATAACTTCAGAATACCTTTGTGGATTGGAATGAAACCTGCTTTGATGAAAGCTTCAGAGCTGAGAAAAACATATCAGTAGGTCCAAAGTCAAGGTCATGAGCATCACAGAAATTGAAAATTTGGACTAAAAATTTGTTTCCTCAGCAATTTTTTTAGATGCCTTCAATTTGAATAAAACGTACATAGGTGAAAACTAAAGGTAAAGGGGTAGCAAAGACACATAATATCGCATGTAATACACGATTCAAAATTATGGTCGTTAATGGGTTTCAGGAAACTCCTAGAGAGAAAACAATATTTAGATAAAGATGATGCCTATATTTTTTTATCAGCAGGTTAAAGGTCAAGGTCATGTGTACTGAAATGTCTAAATCCCCGGTGGATATATATTCTGAAAATTTGATGACCTTTAACCCTTGGCGATAGAGGAATGGTGAATAAAAGGTTATTGAGTAAATGCACACGAGACAAAGTCTCTACAAATACAAGGTAAAAATCGAGCAAAAGAAACAACGCTTTTATTGTTGTTCTTCATCTTGAGGTCAAGAAGAATAACCTTTTTTAAAGATATCTATGAGTTCATATATAGTCTCTTACATCGTTTCCGGTTTATTACGTATATCTCTCGAGAAAGTTACATTTTCATTGTCACGGAGGTGCATACCTGAGTTGTATTCAGGTAGAAGATATATAGCCAGTAAAAATCGACTGAGCTAACGGAATATTTCTTTAGCTCATTCGGTAGCGAGGCTGGCTACGAAGCAAAAGGTCCAGGGTTCGATCCCCGGACGAGGAGGCACTGGTAGTAAAACAATGCTGATTTTCATGTACGGACTGACCCTCCGGTCACATCATATTTTGAAGTTCAAGGTTTACCGAGAACTTTAAAATGTGACTATCGAGATTTGAGAAATTATCGCAATAAACGGGAAATTAAGCAATAACAGTACATTATTTGAATACCCGAGGGCGTCAATCGTAGATTTGACGGTCAAAATGCAGTTTAAAGGCGACGCGTAGCGGAGCCTGTAAACGGATATTTTGACCGTCAAATCAAGATTGACGCCCTCGGGTATTCAAATAATGTACTGTTATTGCGATTCTAATGCAACAAATCAATTTCATGTTCTATTTTTAACTCGTGAATTTGTAACAGTATTTAGGAACCAGACTAAACAGGGAACCTATTTTGTCCCAGGTATGTAGATGGTGGAATTGACGGTCAGTTTTGACCAATCAAAACCTTCGTTATATAAATGTTGCATTAGAATATATAGTTGATGGATTCTAGTTTGACACAAACTACAATTTAAAGTATTTCAGTTATATTGTGACTGCATGTTTAAGTATGTAATTGTTTTTCTAAGAAAAAAAATAAATAAAAGACGAAAGCCCCCCCCCCCCTTTACGTCGCGAACAATTTTAGGGAAAGCATTTCAAGAATTTAGTACGCTCAAAGAAGCATTGGGGTCTACAAATTTATCCTGTGCAGTTTAGTTGTAATCGGATGAAAGATTAAGGTGAAGTAGCGCCTATAAAGTTAACTAAATTTGATTAAATCTTAAATTAAAAAGGGCCAAACTCTGTTAAAGAGGTCAAGCATTCTGACGACATAATATGCATAATATGTCTCTTTGACACATTCCCCGTTTCCCTTCTTTTTCTTACAACTATACTTGGTGGTCAACAATCCTGTGAAGATTGATAACAGTTGGATCAAATGTGTAGAAGTATTGCCAAAAATAATTTTGACTGACTTTAAGTTAAAAAGGACCATAACTCTATGAATGTAAAGCAAAAAACCTTTGTCTTCCAAGAGACATATTATTACAATTTTGACACTATTCGCACTTATATTATTATATTATTACCACTTATATTATTATATTATTATCAACAAATCTAAAGCAACAGGTTTAGATGAAATAGGACCTAGGATTTTGAGTATGAGTAGCAATGTCTTAGCTCCTTCACTGACGTATATATTTAATCTTAGTTTAAAAAGTGGTATTTTCCATATATTTTCAAAAATACAAGAGTTAGTCCTGTCTTTAAATGGCGACGAACAAAATGCTAATAATTATCGACCTGTTGCAGTATTGCCCTCATTCTCCAAGATTACTGAACGTCATGTAATTGAAACTTTGTACAAATACTTAAATGGCGGTGGTATTCTTCTTTATATAAGAGGTGGTCTCTGTGCTAAACGTAGAAATGATCTTGATGATTTTGAAGCTATATGTGTTGAAATGGGAAAATCCTCGTCTGTTTTTATAGGCCTCCAAATGCGCCCGTCACATCATGGGACAATTTTTATAGATTAATTGATAATATTGTTAATACTAATTATAATGTCATTCTATTGGGTGATATAAATATTGATCTATCAAAAACAGGTCCATTCAGTAGGATATCAAGAATTTGTCAGAAATATGGCATCGAGAATGTTATTGATGAAGCAACTAGAGTGACATCTTCATCATCATCACTCTTAGATCCGATATTTTTAAACAATCGATCTATTCTTAGATATAGTATTGCAAAATTTTTGCAGTGACCACTGTCCAACTATCATTGAGATCAACTTTGTTACGCCTAGAGAAAAGTCTTATTACATTTTTAGGCATGTGTGATTTTGAGAGTGGTGACTATGAATCTGACAATAAGCAATTGGAATGATCGTTTTCAAAATATACATAACATAAATGAGGCTAATGATATTTTAAACTATTAAGGTAAATCATGTTATGAATACATATGTACCTAAAAACAAATCCTGGTCAGACCAAAGGATAAACCTAGGATATCTAATGATGCGCAAACGTAATCGTGCATACAAGAAAGCAAAAAAGTAGAAATTTTGAATCCGATTGGAAAAAATATAGAGAATTAAGGAACAAGGTAATTGAACTTATACGCACTGCTAAGCGGGAGTATTTAATTAAATTACATAACTCTCCATGTGATAAAACAGTCCCACCTGGTAAATGGTGGCGGATAGCAAAGAGTGTGTGTAAATTTAGTAACAAAAATAGTTCTAACTCTCCCATAAAAGTCGATGGAGAATTAAGAGAACATCCTGCCGAAAAAGCAGTAGCTATAAATATTTTTTTTGTTCAATCTCAAATTTTGAATTTGAACCAGACCTACCCGATGTTCCTCCTCTGGCGCTCTGTGAGCTGGCAGATATAGTGGTAACTGAACAGGAATTAAGGTAAAGATTCAACAATCAATCAGCTACTTGTTATTTATGATGAAATAGTAAAAAAATTATAGATAAAGGTAAAGATGTGAGATTTATATTCTGTGATGTTTCTAAAGCTTTCGATAGAGTTTGGCATAAGGGTTTATTGTAAAAATTAAGAAAGTATGGGATAAAAGGTAACTTATTAAACTGGTTTAAAAGCTATCTTACAGATAGGAAACAGAGGGTGGGAATTAGTGGTTACTATTCTAATTGGGATACAGTTAATGCAGGGGTACCTCAAGGTTCAATTTTAGGTCCTTTTCTATTTCTACTGTTTGTCAACGACATAGTAGATACAGTTTTTAATAAAATACAAATTTTTGCATATGATACCTGTCTTTATTGCATCGTTGATGATGAAAATTCTGCAGCTGAATCTCTGAATGATGATTTAGCATCCTTACACCAATGGGCTACAGACTGGGGTGTTACATTTAATGCAACTAAAACTAAATCTATGTATTTCACAAGAAAGAGTAGTATTAATATTACTCAGCTATACATGAATAATGTTCAACTTGATGATATATCTAGTCATAAACATCTTGGATTAAACTTTTCTTCTACTGCTAAATGGGGGGATCACATCCAAGATATTTACACGAAAGCTTGTCGGAGACTCAATATAATGAGGTATTTAAAAAATAAACTTGATAGACAGTCCCTTGAAAAAATTTATATTGGCTTTATTAGACCTATTCTGGAATATGGAAATGTAGTTTGGGATAATTGTACCCAAGAGGAATCCAATCTTATTGAATCTATCCAACTTGAAGCCGCAAGGATAATTACAGGGCTTCGCAAGGGAACCCCCAGGTGGAAAATATATAGGGAATTAGGATGGGATACTCTTCAGAGTAGACGTCAAAAAACAAATTATTACTTTTGCATAAAATCTTATCTGGAGACGTTCCCGACTGTTTGGTTGAAGAAATTCTGTTGTATACTAATGCAAATAGTCAATATGAACTACGCTCTCATAGGGTATTTACTCTGCCTAATTGTAGAACAGAATATCCCCATACACTGGAAAATGGAATTTACTTGATGAAGATTTAAAGAATATCCCAAGTTATGTTACATTCAAAAGAAGGTTGAACGAGGATATTAATCCAAGTTCACCCTTCTTTTGAAGTTAGTGATTTAAATCATCACCTTCTTCTGAGCCACTTGTCTGACAGCTCTATGTGCGCCTGTGGAGAACAGGGAGAGGACAATTTCCAATTTTTATGTCTGTCCTCAATATATACGACAGCGATATGAATTATTTCGTAAATTGAAAAAATTTCAAAACATTGATCTTGATGTCCTAATGAATGGTACCTTGAATCTTTATAATAAAGATAATTTAGAAATATTTTCATGTGTTCAAAAATATATACAGGATACCAAGATATTTCAATAAAATCTCAAATAATGATATATTGAGATATTTTTCTCAATAAACTTAAATTTTCATAATACTTTATCATTGACCAACAACAAGAATACACATTTTATTTTTTTTTCTCTAAATCTTGATAGTGTTTATTACTAATCATGGTGTTTGTTTCCCTTATTTTATTAGTACATCTTTTTTTTTCTTCTTCACATTGATCCATAGATTTATCTATTTTTCTTTTTCTCAAAAGCTTATCTTATTATATCTTTACTTATAAAATTAATTATTTGTTTATTTACTATTCTTTATTATTAATAAACATATCATTTATAAACTGATATAAATTAAGGAAAGATGGTAATCATCTGAAATTATTTGTTGGTCAGTAAAATTATGCAAAAGTTTAATGCTATTTTATAATTGGATTGAGTTGTATTACAGTGGTCCTGTTTATTATAAATGTAAATAATAAATAAATGTAAACATTTTCATAAGTTTTAGAAAATACACTCCGTAGTATAATAATATATTTCCTGGCCCACTGTGGTACAGCTTAATCTATTTAATCTATTTATAATTTAATGTACATATTTTGTTATCCATCGTCCATCTTGTTGGGAGAGGATCAATATAGGCATAGCCTCCTATCCAATCCCTTTGTTTATTTACATGTACATGAACAATAAAATATTTTGAATTGAATTGAAACTTAAATGAAAATGATCTGTTTCATAGTTCGCAGTCTGGGTTTAGACCAATGCATTCATGTGCTACTGCATTAACAAAACTAACCGAAGAATGGCTTACTAATATTGACAATGGTTACATTAATGGAGCATTATTTTTAGAATTAAAAAAAGGCGTTTGATTTAGTTAATCATGCTATTTTACTAGAAAAATTGGAAATATATAATATGTCACAAAATACTCTTGAATGGTTTAAATCATATTTGACAGAAAGGTCACAAAAATTCTATATCTAATGAGATGTGCATTAAAACTGGTGTACCGCAGGGGTCAATTGTGGGACCTTTGTTATTTATATTGTATGTCAATGATTTGCCTTTGAATATAGAAAATTCTTCTTTGGATTTATATGCAGATGATTCTACTTTACATGCAAAAAGTAATGAGGTTGATGATTTAAATAAAAAGCTACAGAAAGATATTGATGTGATAGAAAAATGGTGCTCAGAAAATAGTATGAAGCTCAATCCTGTGAAATGTAAAGCAATGATTATTAGATCAAGACAAAAAATGAGTAACACCAACTTTTATTTAAATACTTTTATATCAAATGAAAGCATTGAGCAAGTGACATCTGAAAAATTATTGGGTCTGTTTATTGATAGTCACTTAACATGGACAGATCAAATTAATAAAGTATCTAGGACAGTATCAAATAGAATTAATTTGCTTAAAAAAATTCGTAAATTTTTGCCGATGCATGTACGAATTATATATTTTAACTCTTATATATTACCTCATTTTGAGTATTGTTGTACAGTATGGGGAAATTGTAATACAAATGGGATTGAAAAGCTCAATAGACTTCTTAAAAAATCAGCAAGAGTTATATTAGAAGCTGATTTAATGACTCCTTCTTCTCTACTCTATAATTCTTTAAAATGGTTAGATATTGAAAAGAGAATTTATTATCAAAAGGCTATTCTTGTATATAAGTCATTAAATAATATGATGCCGTCTTATTTGCAAGATAGTTTTCATTTTGTTGATAACACTTCTTATAGTTTACGTTCCAAAAGTAACAGCATGTTAACTTTACCAAAACCAAATACAAATTCTTTGAAAAAAAAACTTTTTATATTCTGGCTCACAAATTTGGAATATGGTTTGAAAGTTTGCAAATCAGTTAAACAGTTTAAAGAAAAATGTTTTGCCTACTTTTTGAATGGTAATTGCAAAATACTAGAATAAGTATAAAATACAATTGAATTGTTTTATACACCTTATATGGCAAACTGTTTGTATATATTATATGTAATTTTATGATTTATGCTTGTATTTGAAGACCCCCAGGAAGATTAGTTTCGGCTAATGGGGTTATACTCTTGAAATAAAGATTATTTATTCATTTATTTATTTATGGTGCAGAAGTTTAGGGTCACGAAATATTGAGTCTTCACATTTAGAATTTTATAAGTATATATTGAAAGTAGAAAATGTACTACAAATTGTATTGTTCATAGAGAACTTGGTAGAATTTCTGTGTCTCCTATGTCAGTGTGTGATGCAGTAAATAACAAGCATTCAAATAAATCAATAAACCTCACGGTTAGAGATGGTGAATTTTATAAAACAGCAATTACAAGGAATACATTTGGTTGGAGCTGTAAACTTTTATTTGTTGTTCTTTTGAAATAAATACTGCAGACGTACTAGTTGGCAGAATATTTCTCCATTTCACAACATATTACAGCGGGAAATCTAGTGGTATAAAATTATCTCCCTTCTAACTCTTCTGTGTCTCATAACTTTTTCGGAACAAATTAACAGCATGGCGACGAAAATAAACAATCAACAAAATGTCAAGATTTCAAAAGAAATAAACAAATACAATTTTTAGTGAAAACGTCATTCAATTCCCAGATCTTTACTTTGTAGATAAAAAGTGATTAAACTTGTCCCCAAGAAGAGGTAATATGGGAATTCCTTACATAATTTACTGTCGTGATGAAAATATTCAATGGACACACTGGTCAAAATCAATCGCTATAAGGCAATAAAATGCATGTACCCAAACGAGATTATATGTACAGATAGATTTTTTAACATACTTTATTTATTGGTCAATTTAGTAACAATTCTTGCATAAGAAACGCTGAGATCCAAATCCAATTCTATGTTNCTAGGCAAAATCATATCGTTTCGAAACAGCGCCATTTTCCTTTTATACCCATGATCTCAAAGGGTAATCATCAACACAAGATTTCATTGGTTCAATCCAGGAAAAGGGCGTGCCTTCAGTTAAAACCCATTCAAAGACCCCACGTGTTTAGTGAGTAAAAATCGATATTGTTTAAGAAACGGTCGTTTTGTATACTGTATTTCGTCAAAACCACTGCGTGTACCCAGTCCAAAATTTGCAAACGAATAGATAAATTTTTAATTTCAAAGTATATTTTTTCCTGGAAATTTTCGTTATAAAGAAATCCCTAGATCCAAAACTCTTTGGAACCATGTATATTCCGGGAAATCTCATTTTTCAGTAAAAAATGCGAGAAATATCAAAAAATTTTTAAAATATCATTTGTCAATATCAAGATACGTCACATGAACATAACAGAGTATAAATTTTCATGTTATAAGTAACTTTTATCAGGCCATGACAACGAGTTACGCGTTGCAATCGACATTTTTATCTTTTCTAAACGAGTTCATTTTCTATTGTTTAGATACCACTGGATTTCAGACTGATTACTTATCACTCGATCACTCGTTCCGTTAGGAACAAATTTTATTATATCTGATATGCTTTAAAGATTTTCTTTATTATTTGCTTCATGTACTTTTATTTGCTATTTGTGCTTTCTTGAATGATGTATGTTATGTGCTATGCAATATGCTTTATGTGCTTTTATTAAAAAACAAAGGACAAGATTACATAAATCAAAGTCCAGAGACAAGGCAAAAGTAAGAACATCAGAAGACGGAAAACTAAAGACGCTACACAACCACAAAACGCAAACACTACAAATACAGCAATAAACACTAAAGCACTAACAGTGTATATATACTCTCAAAAATAGTGATATCAGTGTTCTGTAAGGGTAAGCATGTCCTGCTCTGTTCACAACATCCTTTACACTGTCAGTGGGTGAATCCAGGGTAAAGTCAGAACCGGTAATGTCAAATCCGAGAAGACGTGAATCTATGTGCTCTGTGTTTTATAGTGTGTTGTAACTGACTTTGAATAATGTCTTAATTATGTATTGCATGTGCTTTTGTTTTGTTGATTTAGTTTTTATGTAGACGATTCAAAAGTTCATAAGAGCTTATGTTCTATTCTTCTTAAAATAAAGCTTTTTAACTTTAACTTGGACTATTTAATCCTTTGGAACAATAACTATCGTGACATTTGTTTTGTTTTGTAACAAATTTGGCTTTGTCAAGCTGGTTTATTTGATCCTTTCTTCAACACAGTTGTTTCAACAAGGTGTCGCCAATTTGTCAAAAAGGTGTTTCTTTCATAAAAAAAATTGTCACATTACGCAAAAATGGCTACCAACAAGATTCTCATTTCGAAATTATAAATCATCATATTTTTAGCTTCAAGGTTGTTAACATTTTTCAATGAAAGAAATGTGGCAAAATGTTATTTAATAATTGCAAGTACCCGGATAAGGTTTGCTCAACTCCTACGTGTCTTTAGTGACGTGTACAGTTAAAGTTTAAACAGCACACGAGTGGGGTATCAGTAATCAGAGTATGTGCGTATAAAATTTTGTGTTTCGGTGTCATTTGGTATTATTTATTATTATTTTTTTTTTTACATTTTCATAAAATAAAAAAAAACGCCAACCTGGAACGCAATTTCTCCCAAAAAGGCACATTTTCGAGTCGCACTTCGTACCCAGTGCCCCCCACTGAAAATCAAAATTCAAATGGTCGTCCCCTAAAACTACACGCACCAAATTGTTGTGAGACATAATAAAAAAAAACTGAAATGGATGCAAAGTTCATTGTTCATTTCATAGTAGTTTTATGTCATTTGATCGTGAAGTGGAAGGTTCCTGGTCACATTTTCGTTACTGTGTGTACATTTTTAGTATTGCGTGTTGTATATCTCCATCTCTTTGATTTCCTCGATGTTGTTCTTTTCAGAACTTGATAAAAATACGTCTTTTTGTTATTGAGGGTAAACTTTTTATCAGTTTCCTAGTTAGATTAAAAAGATCGTCCAATAAATGGGACATTTGGTGAATAGAGGGTGTAGCTATATCTTTAAAAGTGTGCTATCCAATTTCTTCTGGTCAAAGGATATAGGCAACAAGCAATTTGATAAAGATTGCTACTACAGCGTATTGATGCCACCTGAAGAAAAAAATATCTCGTTATTTTGAGATAACATCTCTTACAGCTATTTCATAATGATAAGATAACGTCTCACAATTATGAGATAAAATTTTTAATTGTAAAATATAATCTCGTAATTACGAGATGATTATGTCATATTCATTAGATGTTATCTCATAATAATGAGACACTATTTCATAATTATGAGATGAAAACTCATATTATGAGATACGCATTTCAGAATCATAAGATAATAATCTCAAAATTATGAGATAATTATCTAATAAATATTACTTATCACTCATAATTATGAGTAACTATCTCGTAATTATGAAATAATATCTCATATTTATGAGATAACATAATTATGAAATATTTATCTCGTTAAGAGATATTGTCTCATAATTATGACTTATTATGTCATAATTGTGAGATAATATCTCATAATTGTGAGATAATATCTCATAATTGTGAGATGACTTATTAAGTCACAATTATGAAATAATATCTCATAATTTATTTCATAATTACGAGGTATCTTTTTCTTTGTGGCATCAGTTGCGGATTTTTTCGCAAGAAATTTTTTTTTGTTTTTACTTTGTGTTATTTTCTCTCTTTCTTTTTTAATTTTTTCAGTGGAAGGGATTCTGGACGTAGTCTGACAGATTATATTATTCTTTACTTCTTCATCAGACTTTTATTATTATCCCGCCCAAGCCAAATCATTTACTACCCAAAATTCAGCATCTAAATTTGCGGTGTCACACTGCAAAATTATAGCACGGCGTTCCTGAAATTAATTTCTGGATAGCACAATATAATGATGTAAAATTGACACATGCTTCCGTTGATCAATTAACAGTGAAATTTACAATTAATTTTTGGACCAAAGTGCACTTGACCTTTGTAAAAGTACATCTAAAAGAGAAGTCACGTGGTGTTGTATCAACTAGAATGAGCAGAAACAAAACATTTTGCAGTTATCCGCAGTGATACTTATCTCTGCCTTTGTATTGTCTACATCCATGTATATGTATGTTTACTGAGCCGTGACAAAAAGTGTCGATATCCTGTTATTTACAATGTGTGAAAACTATTTGGAACTATTTCAGAAATCTACATTCACGGAAAAAGAAGTTCCGTTACTTTGCGAAGCAGCTTCGTCATTGATTCTAAATCGTCGTTTTGATGAATTTGAGAAACTTTTAAACGGCCTTGAAGCTTCCAAAGTAGTTATTCTAAAAAGAAATGAGAGATTTTTGCGGGCAATGATTGCTTTTTACTACGAACGAAACTTCTATGAACAAGTCATCGCTTTAATGAAGGTAAGGAGAAAATGGAATTATGTTGAGGTCAAAAGTCAAGCACACTGAAATTTATTTTGTGCATGCCACTGGATGGCCATTCAGGTTCATGGCCGAGGGGAATTTGGTAAAAAAAATAATATGCGCATTTTCCTGAAGTCTGTTGATGCACATTAGAATTCTTATGTATTTATTCATTTTGTTTCAATTAAAAAAAAAAATCCCATTAATTGCCAATGGCAAAAGGTTTTTGGTCTCTTTGTGCGTTTGTAGGTTCACCCTCCAATTTAAGAGTTGTTCGCTAATACAGAATACAGAATACAGAATTTTATTTGCCAAATCAAGGGCCCACAGGGGCATATAACAATGATTAAACAGAGCACATACATGTATACATATATAGGGGAAGAACTGATTAAGACACACCAGACAAAAACGACTTTCCGTCTGTGTCTATTTTTTTTCAAAAGAATGATTTAGATTCTTTTTACCCTTAAAAAAATCTGGCTTCAATTGGAAAAAAACGCAGGAAAAATGAAAATAAAATCGGTGGGGTCATGCCTTAAATGGTTGAATGTGTTTTTGATGTAATTGGCGCCGCGATTGGCTAATAAAATATCTGCATCTTGTATCTTGTTTATTTCTCTGCATTGCATTTAGTATTCAACGCGTTGGGCCGGAGTGAAAGCTAACAGGACCCTTAATTAACAAGAGTTGTCAGCTGACAACATAGCTCGCCAAGGATTGGTGCCGGTGACATTGCACAATAGAATTTGAAAGTTGTACTGTTTTAATTTTTCTTTAAAGTGATGTAAGGAAGTCACATGCTAAAAGAAACTGCATACCCCAAATGAAAAATGAATAATTTGTAGAAGCAGCTTCGAGTTTTCTAAAAAAGAAATGCCCTCCCCCCTTTTCAGGGCAATGTCAAGGTCAAAATGTCTACAACTATGGTACTACCAGAAAGCTCTCGTCATAGAGGAGTCGCATTCCAAATAGGAACACCATATCACATAACAAAAAAAAACGTCTAGAAGCAAGGTTAAAGTTTTTAAAAATGCCCTCGTGGAGGTTAAAAGTCAAAACGACTAAAAAAATATGACGCCACCAAAAAGCTTTTATTATACGGAAGTCATGTACCAAAACTGAACACCTGGCCACTATAAGTCTGCATTCTAGGAGGATGGTAAAGGGTTATTTACGTGCAACGTTTTTGGGGTTTTAAAAATTCGTGTTTTCGTGTTTGGTGTTTTTATTCCTCGTGTTTTCGTGTTGGCATTGTTTTTGTCCATATTTTGAGCTCGTGATTCGTTTTGAATATTTTATATTTCGTGCGTGTTCATTTTTCTGTAAAATAAATCAATTAGAATGGTAACGGTACCAGAAAGTATTACAGAGCCAAATTTCATAGATTTTCATTGATTTTAAGAGCCTTCGGATAAAAAACTTTAGAGATGATGCATGAATTACTATAAATTATGATAGCTTCTCAAGTTTTCGGCGAACTACGACCAGTAATTTTCCGTGTTTCGTGATTGGCCATTTTTATCACTCGTGTTTCGTTTTCGGCAATTTTTAAGCACGTTCTTTCGTGTTTGGGACCCCCTTTACCACGCCCTTCTAGAAGCAAGGTAAAACTTTTATTAAAAAATTGTCCTCAATGCAAGGTCAAGGTCAAAATACCTTTACTATGGTACCGTTAGAAAGCTCTCGTTTTAGCAGATTTCATACCAAATATGAACACCCTATAACTTAATATCTACTTTCTTGAAGCAAGGTTATAGTTTTCTAAAACTTTCCTTCAGGGCAAAGTCAGGGTCATAAATTTTACAAATGTGGTACTGACAGAAAGCTCTTATAACAAGAAAGTCAAATACCAAATATGTGAACATCCAACTACTAAGCGACTAACTTTTGAAAGCTAGGTTAAAGTTTTTAAAAAATTGCCCTCAGGGGCAGGTCAAGATCAAAATGTCTGCAAATATGGCACCACTAGAAAACTCTCATAATAAGAAGTTGTATACTAAATACTAAATATGAACACCCATCTGCTTAAACCTATCTTATAAAGGCAATCGGATAAAGTTTTGCTAAAAATTGCCTTAAAGGCAAAGTCAAGGTCAAAATGTCTACAAGTATGGTATTATCAGAAAGATCTCGTCAAGTGGGAGTCACATACCAAATATAAGCATCCTAGCTCCAAAGGTCTCCATTCCACAACAAGCAAAGCTAAGTTTTGCTGACGACGCCTACTCTAGGGGTATGACAGACTCATGACAATAGCTGTCTGGACATTCATCCCGGTGAGCTAAAAGAGGCGAGATCGGGATTGGTTTTTCTGGATAGTCTTCTTTAGAAGAAATCAAGAATAAAATATGCCGGGAAATGAGAAGAACATGTTAGTGTGAAATTACAATTTTTAGCCAAATTTAGCGACTTGCTATGACTTGACAAAACTTATTGGTTTCTTGGATAGATAAAATGCCATCTTTACTTCTACTTGGCATATTCGAAACAGAATTAAAGAAAATTTTAGGACGCTGCATACATTTTACATTTATGACTTTCAGCATTTATTTTTTCTAAAATGCTTTCGGCGATTTTATGATTTTCTAATTGATCAGGAACAGAACACCTCTATACAAAGCCCCTTAAGTGCCACGAGAAATAAATATTTTCGTTTGCCGCAAATTTGATATGATGCGCACCATTGACAAAACCTGTGCGCATGATTTGTATGCTGAGCTCAGACGTCCATTTAATGCGCATCGAATACGTATCGAAAACGTTGAACGCAGCATTAATCTTGTGTGTACGACTTGCAATCATCTGTACATGACTTGCAATCTTGTGCTCACGACTTTCAATCTGGTGCGCTTTACTTTTGAACACTCGTACACATGTTTAAACCCATGTGCATGACTTCCAATCTTGTGGGTATGATTTTCAAATTCATTTTAGCTGAAAAAAAATCCGTTTAAAATAATGTATTTCCAATGCCGAATTTAGTCTGACATTAAATTTAAACAGTATCTCATATTTCATAACTATATTTGAGATGATTGTCAAAATAGGTTCCACTATAACCAGGTAGGTTATTAGTCTCCTTGGGGCCTCTGGTTTTCCAATTGGTTCGACATGAATTAAAAAGTTGTAAATTGTTGTTTTACAGTCAGGAGAATTTTCAGACTACACAGGTTTGGTTGATATCTGGGATGATGTACATTATAGTCAGAAAGAGACACAAATAGGGAAGCCGCTTACACCATTGATAAGATTTAGGACAAGACAAAAGTAAGTACAAAAAGAGACAGATATGAAGGCCACTTAGTCATTTGAAGTTAAAAATGACATTGTAGCCGGAGAGCATGAATTTCGCCTTCCCACCCCACCGCCTACAAAGTTCCAGTATCGATACCGCAGTCCAAGCTACTCCACTAAAATTATCCTGCAAATGACCGAGTAACTGATCGGTACCCCTAAGACGACAGGACTCCTTTAGTTCAGGTGGTAGAGCGGCGGACTGTCGAATCTCGGTCGGAGTGCCGGTGAATTTTGTAATTAAATTAGTGCTCTCAGGGTCAAAATTCACGGCCAAACGAATAGAATAGAACAGAATATTTTATTAATCCAATTATAGGGCCCGTGTAGAGCTCAAAATTTGATACAATGATTTCCATAATTATACACAAGCAAAGTACAACTATCGTAACAAATCAAATGATGGTAGGTTCAGAGCCAGGACATTAACCAAAGAATAATCTGAATATAAATATAAAACAAGAATATATACATGCATAAATGTAAGTTAAATATGCAATACAATTAATAATTGAGACATTAATGGTTAGTTCGAATGTATAAATATGCATAAATGTAAGTTAAATATACAATAAATCATTGATATATTATTGGTTAGTTCGGATAATAAAGCATTCATTCGAATACGAACGAATACCTAAGTTATTAGGCAGAAGGCGGAAAATTTGAAATAAAAAAAAAACACGGAAATGTAGAGGGAACACAGATACTGACCACATGACAAGCACAGAAACAGAAATGAACAAGAAATATGGCATATAGGCCGTTTTATTTGTCAGGCTGACTTTACGTCGCCTCAAACAAGCCGGTTATCATGGGCTCGCTTGATTCGTTGTCCTTATAAAACATGTACAGAATTTCTTTGATCGGTAATTCACGAAAAGACGAAAGCACTTCACACAAAATGAATATAAATTAACACGATTAATTTATTGTTTATTGTCATAAATATGCAGTTTATCGAACATCTATTTCTTCTCTGATGTGCATGGCGACAAAGAAGTAATGCAAAGCAACAATTTTCAGTCCGGCATTGTAGGTATTTCGACGTTTGGCAATAAATTCCGATCAAATCGACTCTAGTGGCTGCCTTGAACTTGAATGAGGTATGAGCAAAGCTCATTGTTGAAATCCTCATGGTGACTTCAAGATGAAGAACACAAACAAAAGCGTTGTTCCATTGCTTTGTTTTGCTTTGTATTTGTAGAGACTTTATCTCATGTACATTTACTCCATATCCTTTCATTGTTTATTTAAGACTAGAGTTTGCTTCTCTTGCAATGCAGAGCCCTAAAAATATTCCCCTACACTTATCTCATATCGATACACTACTCATACTGTCAAATTTTGGCATTTCTTTTTATTTTTTTGTTTGTTTTTTTTTGTTTTTTTTTAAATTTCTAAATGTTATTCTGACCACCTGCTTATAGTGCCCAAATCTTATTGTTTTATAATGATATAAATGTCAAGTTTTTTTGTTAGCAATATATTGTGATTGCCTTTCCTTAGTAATACTCAAAAGAACATTTGCCAATTTTTTTTATGTTTGTAAACGATCCCGAATCCATGACCCAAAGCGAAGATACATGGATGTAGCATTGTCTGACATTAGCAATATATTCCGCTCAGACCAGTGCTAGATGACGTGATAATTACATTTCATGAATATTCATTTGATTTCCGTCAGTTTGATAAGTGAACATCGATCACGTGGCATATCAATGTGAAGTTGCACATTTGATCACGTATTCACGTGGCGGATGAATTTGTAAAAACAGAATCCCAATGTACATGATGTACTTCCCTGTAAATAAAGTTGTTTTTTTATATTTCGGGTTTAACATGTAATTATAAGAATTTAATGCATTATTTTGAAGTTTCATAGGGACTATGAAAGGATTGACCGGGCGCACATTTTCAACACGAAGCGCTACCGCGCTTCACTAAAAATGTGCTTCGGTCAACCCTTTCATATCCCAATGAAACTTCAAAATAATGCATTCAATTCTTAATTGAATTACGATGTATGAGCAAAGCTCATTGTTGAAGGCTTCGTGCATGTGACTTCAAGATGAAGAACAAAAATAAATAAAAACAGTGTTTCATTGCTTGATTTTGCTATGTATTTGTCTCGTGCATTTATTAGGTCTCCCAAACGAAGTTTGTGGGAACTTATAACAATATTGCTTCTTTAATCTCTCAAAAATTATGACTTGCCTGAAAATGGATGTAAAGAAACTTTAGTATTTAAGAATTCATATTTTTGTAGATTTCCACCACCAAGAAACATCAGTCCATCTGGAGAGAGGGTTTCTAAGAAACTGTCAGAGGAAGCAAAGTCAATACTAAAAAGTTGGATGTCTAGGAACGCTCAAAACCCCTATCCCTCTCAAGAAACACGAGAGGAGCTGGCGCGTAAAGCAGGATTGACTCTTTATCAGGTAACAAAATGCTGTTGTCGTTCTTTTGTAGCACTTGTTCTCAGGTCCAGAGACAAGGCAAAAGCAAGAACACCAAAAGACGGAAGACCAAAGACACCACATGCCTACAAAACACTCGAACGTTACATATACAACACAAAAAACTAAAGCACTAACAGTGTGAACTCTCAATAAACAAGAGTGACATCAGGTGCCCCGGAAGGGTAAGCATGTCCTGCTCTGTGCACAGCACCCGTCACACTGTCAGTGGGTCAATTCAGGGTAAAGTCGAAACCGGTAATGTCAAATCAGGGAAGACGCAAATCTAGCTGAAAATGTCAGTTTTTATTTGTGACACTGACATTTCATATCTATCTATGATGTCGTGGTGACGGCCATAGAATTTCTGAAGGGACGAAAGTAACAAAGGCTGAACATATCCCTGACTCAGCAGTTTTTGTGACAGCGCTTTTGCTCTTTCCACAAAGTCACTGTATGTATCATCCTTCCCCATGGTTATATCAGCCTGCAGAGCCTTTCCGCAAAAGCCATATCTGGTTGACCCGGATATATCAGGAGATGACCTGGATATATCAAGAGATTCTCCCAAAGTTTGAAAGGCAATAACTTTTTTTCAAGTTTTCAAATGAAATCAAATGGATAAAAATAAACATCTATTGCATTTGCTCTAGAAAGTAAATTCACAGTAACTTCGGTATTTAGTTATTTGTTACCACTGGGTCGATACCACTGCTGGTGGACTGTTAGTCCCCGAGGGTATTCACCAGCCCAGTAGTCAGTACTTCGGTGCTGACCCGAAAGCCGATTATTTTTGGAACCTTACAATATCTAAATTTTTGTAAACTTTATTCAAAACTAAGGAGTATCTCCCTCACGCAAAGCTCTGTCCTTAGCTGATTTTGGCTTTACATTTAGATCATATTAGTAATTTGTTCTCTATCAGTTTAATTATCTTTGAGTTTATGGTCTTCCAAACGTTTAGATTTTATCTAAACTTCCTGTTGTCAGTATGGTGGTTTTCGTTACCCTCCGATAATTTTCATACATTGTTATTGTTTGTGTGNATATATTCCCCGTTACTATTACAAAAATCCATCCGAGACAAAATTGAAAGGTATGTTATCATTGTGCAACAAAAGGGTATTGGATAACTTATCAATATTTCTAAACAAAATTGTACATTTATTATAATGTTTATTAGAACCATTGCCCTTATCAGAGACATATGATTACATGTCTCTGCCCTTATAATATTTTGATGTGTTAATTATATATTATTATATTAGGATGATATACAATTGTTATCATTGTTTCATTCACATTGTATTATTATTAATTTTGTCCTAAAGAATTTTCTATATTGTTTATTAGATCTATTACATGCATTGTTTACTTTCAATTCTCACGTTACAGTGTATTCTGTCTTGAGTAAATAAAATCTTGAATCTTGAATCTTGCACTGATGAGACATGAGTTGTCGAAATGCGCATATGCAGAAAGTAAATTCACAGTAACTTCGGTATTTAGTTATCCGATAAGGCATTCAAAACAGAATCATGATTACACAAATAGATAAACTAGACGTCATAAAAAATGTAGAAACTGGGTCGTTGATATATCCTGCAGAGCTTTGACGTTTTCACATTATGACGTCATAAAAGCTCCAAGGAACGATAGAATAGCGTTACAAGCAAAGATTCCTGGAAATTCAAAATCGACATTATTTAGAATATTTCCGTCAATATATTCATCCAGTTACAAAACGTTTGCCAATAAAATGGCAAAAAAATATAAAACATGTTTTTAAGCTTAAAATTGTTGAAAAGGAGAGAATGACATGTATGCCGAATTTCCCGCGCAACTTTGGGAGAATTTGAAACCTCATTTCAATAATCACAATTCTAAAATACAAAATAAAGGATGATAAACAANGACGGACGGACGGACGGACAGACGGACGGACACCACCATCACTATATACCCTCCGCTTTTACAAAGCGGGGGTATAATAAAGGATGATAAACAATTTATCGGGCTTTTGACAGCTGATGTAAAATATCACTCCGCTCGCCAGAATATGAAGCTTGGGGCTCTACTCGCCCCTATGCTTCATATTCTGCTCATTTCATTTTGATCCAACAGAAAACAAGGCGACCAGGTGGAACATAGTTTATCATTTGAGCCTATGAGAAAATCATCCTTTTCATCATCTTCTCTGAAACTCTCAAAGCAAATTTAACTAAGCTGTATTGGAATAATGTAAAGAAGGTCATTTGCACAGATTACTCATTTCATTAGGATCAGATAAAAACACGGGTGCCAATGGAGAACATAGCTAAACATTAGATCCCATTGGTAAAAACCTCATTCTTGGTCATAAAAGGCACAGATCCC
This sequence comes from Modiolus philippinarum, assembly GCA_002080025.1. Classification (NCBI taxonomy): domain Eukaryota; kingdom Metazoa; phylum Mollusca; class Bivalvia; order Mytilida; family Modiolidae; genus Modiolus; species Modiolus philippinarum. Next base: position 80,140 of record MJUU01019765.1, read on the forward strand.
ATTGGTAAAAAACCTCATTCTTGGTCATAAAAGTCAGAGAATTTTGTCAGGTGAGTTGTACAGGCTCAGTCTCTGAACCTCTAAGTTTTACGTTTTGCCTTATTTTTCAAAAGCTTTGAGATAGAGGTCAAGTTTGAATAGCAAAAGTCATCTTATTAAGAACTACAATTTGTACACATTTCTGTCAGGTTCATCCAGTGTGGCTGCCTATGGGAAAATGTTGTAAATTGTTATTTCTTGAAAACTGTTATCTATATCAAGTTGATATTAACTAGGCATGGTGACATGATGGTTATCAATAAAATATATGTTTTAAGTACCGATCATAAATCCAAGATTGCCGCCCCTGTAGATCTTAGTTTAACATTGTACCCTATGGGAAAATGTTGTGAATAACTAAATTATTGAAAACCGTTTCATGTTTCAAGTTGATATTAAAAAGGCTTGGTAATATGATGGTCATCAACCAAATCTTATATGTTTGTACCGTTCACAAATCCAAATGGTTGCCACTAGGGAACATAGTTTAAAATAGGACCCTATTTGAAAATGTTGAAGATTGCTAACTCTTGAAAACCTTTTCATACATCAAGTTGATATTAACTATTCATGGTAACTTGTTGGTCATCTACCAAATTTTTATATATTTTTACGAATGAGAAATAAAAGATGGCTGCCACCGGGGACTATAGTTTGAAAATGTTGTAATTCGTTTCATAATAGATGTTAACTGGGCATTTTAACAAGAGTTATTTACCAGATAAATGGTTTTCTCTAATGATATGTCAAGTTTAAACCGGTTTCAACCCGTTAGATAACCCCGTGCTATTTCCCGCCAAATCTATTCGGAATACAATTCTCGGTGTTTATCATTTATCATTAGAGAAAAAGATTACACCATTTTATCTCGATCATTACCATATTTTATCCTCTTTCAATAGTTAAATTTGAAATTTTTGAAAATGCTCGGCAAGCCTCCCAATTTAAATTTTAAAATTTAACTATCTCTAGTGGATATAAAATATGGTAATGAAGGGGATCTTGTGGTGTAATCTATATTTACTACCAGTTGGCTGGCTGTCACCTTAGATTAACCATTAATCTTATTTTGTCAATAGCCACCAGGTGAGCGATACAGGCTCACACGTGAGCCTCAAGTTTAATATACAATGCCATAGCCGTAAAAGAGATTGCTTTCCCACAATCTAAATATGGCTATGTCCAGTTATTATACATGCTGGGGTTGTTTTGTCGACTGTACCTGTGTCCCCCTGTGTCTGTTTGGGCTGCTAGTTGTGAATATTCTTTTAGTTTTTAGATATGTATTTATATTCATTGTTTTGTAGGTGAAAACATGGTTCGCCAATGCACGACGTAGGCAAAAAATAAACGATGTTGTTGACAGGAAAAAATATGAATTATACAAGAAGAAACGGAATTATTTATTAAAAGGAAATACAACCCCACAAGATAGTCCACCAGGTTCCAATACCGAACAGAACAACGTAAAAATTCAAAACCAGTCTGAAAATGATGTACGCGGCACTGTAAATGTTGCACCAGAATCAACGTCTGTCTCGTCTGTCAATCATTCACAATTCCTCGACCAAAATAATAATGTTTCTAATGAAAACGTTACTCCTAAACATGGTGACAATCAACAGGAAGGCAGGGAATTTCATGAAAACAAAGACTTCTCAAGTTGTATCCAGCATTTGACTCAGTTGTGTAGAGACATAAATGGCATTCCTAATCGTGCCTCACACACTAGGGATGTAGCTGAGGGAGATGTGAAATACTCAACATCTGACAATCCTTGTAATTACCAGCATCGTACCCAAGATACAATGAACCGGCCATTACTATTTCAAAATTTTCAATCTATAGAACCAGAGAGTCACGAGTATATAGGTCATTTGGGATTTGTAATGGCGCCGTATCCGGAAAACATGAATTACTGTGGTGAAACTCTTCAATACTTTAACAATAATACTGTACGTCAAATACCAAATACAGCCTATAATTTCCAATCGAGTTGTCCGACAGGACCATTCCATCAGCTTCCTTATCAAACTCCTCTAAATAACCAGGACAGTGGAATTGTCAGTTCAAATTGTATTCAAGGAAGTTTCAAGACCAGCCCTGAGCAATGTAATAATCTGCCATTTCAGAATTTGTTACAAGCTTACCAGCCGTTGGGGACTCCGAAGCTCGTCTCAAATGGAACCCAGACCAGTTGTTCTTGGATTACCCCGTACAACTTCAGAGGTAATAGCATAGGCACTTGTCTCCAGAAAAAAAAATACCCTATACCCTTACCTAATATGTTATGTAAGGGTATAGGGGATTTTTTTTTCTGAGAGACAAGTGCCTGTGGGTAATAGTTATATCCATGATAATGACAGTATCATAAAAAATCCCCTATCGCTGGGAGGGTGACAGAGCAGATCGATATCCTATAGCGAACACTGTTTTTCAAGGGGTAACAATCTGCTCTGTGACCCTCCAAGCTATAGTTATTTATTTTATTATGATATTATTTTCAATGACAATCAATACTGAAAATCATTTAGCCACGAACAATGTTTCCTTTTTCAAAAGGTAACAATATTTACGCATCCATGGCATCTACAGTATAATCCGAAATTGACAAACTGATTTCAGTGAAACACAGCACTTAGTATGTGGTAAATAGAGGAAAATTTACAATTGTAACACTAACTACTGAGGCTTGTTTAGGGTATATTGGGATACGGGATATTTGCCACTTTTGTTAATGGGATATGGGATATTTGAGACAAAAAGTACTGGGATATGGGATATTTTGACTATGGAAAATGGGATATTCCAATAATTAATGGGATATCTTGAATTTTCAAAGGGATATTTTGGTCCAGACTTACTGGGATACGGGATATTGGGACCCCCCACCTAAACAAGCCTCACTACTTGACCACTTTGACAATCAGAACATTCAGAGTTGTCTGTAAAAACTAAACATGTATATATTTGGGTATATATAGAATCAACAACTACAACGAGTGAGAAACGAAATTTTTACACTAGATATTGTTAAATTTTCAAATGTTTAACGCGAGGCTTACTGAGCGTTGAAGATATTTGATAATTTTACTATCGAGAGTTTAGATATGTCGTTTCTCACGAGATACGGTTGTGGATATTATTTATCAAATGATTTCAAGGAGATTTTGGACCAAAAAAATGACCAACCCTATTCTGACGATCTGAAATAAATGTGTTCTTTGAGCGTGACGTCATCATTCATGGTATAGTCGAAAGACGGTAGACATATTTGACGTCTGAATTGAATTTTAACCAATGAAATATCGAGAACTCTCTGTGCACATGTTGGCAACATTCTGATCTATGACCTGAAATTGACGAGATCAACATAAGAATTAGAGAAATATAGTTTCTACAACGAGAACTAAGTTGATTATGAAATTTCTCACATCGAGTTAAATAAATTTTGCAAATGTTTGAAAATGAGGCTTGCCGAGTTTTTAAACATTTCAAAATTTATTTAACAAGATGTGAGAAATTTCATAATTAACGTGTTTAAGTTGTAGAAAGTTTTTCTCTAATGACATAATGTAAAACACCGAGGATAATGTTCCGAATATATTTGGCGGGAAATGTCACGCGAGTTGTTCTCTCACTAGAGACGAGAAATATTTTTATCACACCGGTGAAGCGTTGGATACATTTACTAGAAATTAGAGAAGATCATTTCTCTAATTCTAATGCTGTTCTCGTCAATTTCAGGTCATAGGAGATCAAATGTTAACTTAAGGGGGTAGACCTGGGTAGGCCTAAAATTTTCCACTCGTTTAATTTTCTTAATATTTTCAGCATTAAAACTACACATGTTCATGTCGACTTTCAGCAATTTACAACAATTTTTACCATAACGTTTTATGTCTAGTGGTCATGAAAGATACCCTGTTTCGTCATATTATTTGGTCTTTTCAGGACTTGATTGTGGTGTAAAAAATTGGCTCTAATTAAATTTGTATTTTATTTAAGATTATTTCAAATGCAAAATTTTGTAGTTTAGACATGTGTGAAAGGAAGCATGAATAATGATAGTAAATTTAAATAGTTTGAACTGAAATACAAGGGTGTTCTGAATAATATAGGCTGATATATTTACTCTATTTTGATCACTATTAAATATTTCTTGTAAAAAATTCTGTCGTTTAATATTCACCAAAAACTGAGAATAGAAAGAAAACTAGTATATGTAAGATATATCAAAATTTTAGAAAATTCTACCGTCCCATTTTTTCTTAATTTAGATTCAAGTGGGTAAAAAATCTGAAAATTGCTGAATTTGTGCTATAAATTACCTCCCTTGAAAGAAATCCGACTTTTACATATTTTTATTATCTTTGGACAGCATTGCAAAAATGTAGAGTAAAATGCACTCATTATTAATAACTGGATGTTGGGTATTTGTTTTCATGACGAAATTGATATTTTTTTGCTGTGTGGCAAAAATTTTACAATTTTAAAATTTTGATAATACCTATAGTAATGATTCTATTTGTTTGTGTAAGTAATAAAAAAGTGAAAAACAGAGTTATCTCCTCCTACATCAGGTCTACCCCCTTAATACGTCAAAAAATGTCTGCCGTCTTTCGACTTTATACCATTGTTACGTCATGAAAAAGGCGACCATGCCTGATGTCATGACGTCACACTCAAAGAACACATTTATTTCAGATCGTCAGAATAGGGTTGATCATTTTTTTGTAAAGAAAAGGGGTCATGGTTTTGTCCCAAATTTCCTTGAAATCATTAGAGAATAAAATCTACAACCGTACTTTGCGAGAAACAACATTTCTATACTCTCGGAAGCTAAATTTTTCAAATATTTTAAATGCTCGACAAGTCTTGCATTTAAAAAATTTATGATTTAACTATCTGTAATATAGAAAATTATCTGTAATATAGAAATGTCGTTTCTCACTCGATGTGGTTGTGGATTCTATATTTATAAAACAAATGTCGATTTCCAACCTATAAGATTAGGTTATGTTCAAACAGAATCAAAAAAATATTTTTATGCCATTGTTACCAAAAATCGGAAGGGGGCATGTCGGTTATCACCTGACCAACGATTGTAACTCTAGACGCATTGAGGGTGTATAGTTTGCAGGTTCAAATAACTCCTCCTTCATTCTGTTTGATATAATCGTTTTTTTCTTTTGTTTTTTATGCCCCCCCTCCCCGACGTAAGGCGGCCGGGGCATTAAGTTTTACCCTTGTCCGTCCGTCCAACCGTACCTTCGTCTGTACGTACGTCCGAAATTTTCGTCAAGGAATTCTCAGCTTATGTATGCATAAATGATTTGATATTTTGTTTGAAGCTTTGGTATGATGAGCTGTACCGTGCCTCCCCTTTTCAAGTACGTCACTCGTCTACTTCCTGTTTCCCGAAATATCTGTATGACGGGGGCATCCGTGTCCATGGTGTTCCGTGGACACATTATTTATTTATTTTATTTTTTTTATTGTTTGGTTTTTAAGTAGTTCTTGTCATAATTTGTACAATTATTGATTAGAGATGTGGATGTGATAGGAATTTTTATTTTAAGCTGCTGTTACTTATTCTGTAGAACTTAAGTCACAAGCTGGTGTAGAGCTTAAGTCACATTTTTAGACACAATCTGTACATTGAATGTCCTTGCAACTCCTAGCACTGTTTTTCTGTCTTTAAGTTTTTATGCTGCAACTCAAGTGTGAATATTATTAAAGATGTAGATATGACAATTTTATATTTTTTGTATTTTTTCTACAAACCATGCTGTATTTTTAAATCTTAAGGAGGTAGATTTTATTGTCGCAGATTGAGTTTTTTGTTTTTTGGTTTTTTATACCCCCCGCAAACAAAGTTTGGGGGGGTATATAGGAATCACCCTGTCTGTCTGTCCGTCTGTCCGTTCGTCTGTCCGTCTGTCCACACTTCTCATAAGCGCAACTCCTCTTAAACCACTTGAAGGATTTTGATGAAACTTTACACAAAGGAAGGACACTATATGGAGATGTGCATGAAGAAATATAATTATCGGTAATTTGGGAGAGTGTCCTTTGATCTCTACTACATCTTAAAGCTTGTATCAAAGGCAAGACGACCAGCAACAGGTGATACTAGAAATTATCAGCTGTTGGTCATTTGGCATGCGCGAGCATGTTGCGGAAGGATATATTTTTATTTTTTGGCCAATCGCGCTTCAGTGGTCAAAGAGCAAAAAAGCAGGTGAATGATGTGGAAAAAACTAGCTCAATACTGAAAGTTATTAAAGCATAACATAAACGTGCAACAAAAAAATTAACTACATTTTTTTGCATATAAATGTCAATGAACAAATGTTCATGCAAAAAAGGAAAAAAAAATAGAGAAATAATCTTGATAAACAAACACCAACAGGCAACAATCAACAAAAAAAAATAAACATAATATGATGAGATCAAATGTTGTGCTAAATCAGATCTACCCAGACACTAAGCAGTGTTACAAGTACAATTAAAATGCAACGCATACACAGTATCCGGAGAGCATCTGAAAAAGTTCTTCCTGGAATAAAAACGATTTTCCTAAATAATGGCAGTCCCTTACCACCCCACCCCC
>MJUU01019766.1:0-13466 GCA_002080025.1 Modiolus philippinarum
GGTTCCATTTGCTTCAGTAACTTCAGAGGAGATAGCAAATATATGCTTGTCCCATAGGGTCCCATGTTAAACTATGTTCTGAGCTGGCGGCCATGTTTTTTCACGGATCTAAAAAATTTCGGCAAACTTAGTACAGGACCTTCCATACATTATTCCTGTAAAGTTTGGTTCCATTTGCTTCAGTAACTTCAGAGGAGATAGCAAATATTTGCTTTTCCCATAGGGTCCCATGTTAAACTATCTTCTGCGCTGGCAGCCATGTTTTTTCACGGATCGAAAAAATTCCGGCAAACTAAGTAAAGGACCTTCCATACATTATTCCTGTAAAGTTTGGTTCCATTTGCTTCAGTAGCTTAAGAGGAGATAGCAAATATAAGCTTTTCCCATAGGGTCCCATGTTAAACTATGTTCTGCGCTGGCGGCCATGTTTTTTTCATTGATTGAATAAAATTCGGCAAACTAAGTAAAGGACCTTCCATACATCATTCCTGTAAAGTTTGGTTCCATTTGCTTCAGTAACTTCAGAGGAGATAGCAAATATTTGCCTTTCCCATAGGGTCCCATGTTAAACTTTGTTCTGCCCTGGCGGCCATGTTTTTTCACGGATCGAAAAAATTTCGGCAAACTAAGTAAAGGACCTTCCATACATCACTCCTGTAAAGTTTGGTTCAATTTGCTTCAGAGGAGATAGCAAATATATGCTTTTTCCCATAGGGTCCAATGTTAAAATCTAAGTTCAGCGCTGGCAGCCATGTTTTTTGGCGGATCGGAAAAATTTCGGCAAACTAAGTAAAGGACCTTCCATACATCATTCCTGTAAAGTTTCGTTGAAATTGGTTCAATGGTTTCAGAGGAGATAACCAAAATGTGAAAAGTTTATGGATGGACGGACAGACGACGGACGCCAAGTGATGGCAAAAGCTCACATGGCCTTTAGGCCAGGTGAGCTAAAAAGTGTCTACAGACTACAACAACGACGATGGCGAAGACAACAGCACCATACCATTATACGACCTCAAATTTACTGCGGTCGTATAAAAAGGAATGAGCTTAATGCCAACAAATGATCATTTTTCCCAAAAATAATTATAATCATTAAGATTGGCAGGTTGAAGTTAAAAAAGAATTTTTTTTGCCAACAAGTGTTCCCATGCAGATCGTCATAGTTATTTTAGAATTACGATACTTGCAAACCTCAATTTTTTTGTTTGTCTCGTTGCCATGAAAAAAGGCATGAATATTCTGTCAAATCACTGTTCTTGAAGCCAAAATTTGCACAGATGGAAATTAAAATAAAATATTCAATGTCAACAACAAGAATCCCTTCGGCCTTGTATAGTTGCGTAAAGTCACTTGTTATGTCTGATCATGTCTCAGATTTATAACTTTTGGCAGAATATTCTATCAAAAATCATTGTCTATCAAATCTTTATCATAAATTGCTTAAAAAATTAAAATAAGCCTGGATGTATATAGCACATTTAAGCAGGAGTGCTTTTGGAAGCCACTAGATTATATAAATAGTAGATACGCAAAGGTAATTTTCTAAATATACCGTAATTACTCGAATTTTTCGACACTCAGATTCACCACTTTTTGGGGATTTTGAAAAAACGTCGAAAAATATGATTTTTTTATATTTTCAGGGCAGATTTCAACAGAAATCGGCGATCGGCGCTTATGTCATCAGTCCCAATATTTTCCGTTAACAGTTACCTAATTATGAATGCCTGTTATATCTTTTTAATAAAACTATGCAGTATTTGTGTTGTTTTTATTATTTAAATAAAGCTATTCAGACTTATTATTGTTTTATTATTAATTAAAACTTATTCAACAACACGTTGTTTACATTTTACCTGGACTGAATCACGTGATCAAGGTGGTCTGATTTTCTCTCATTAGACTTGTGTATTGCCATTATTATGATTAGATAATTTTAATAAAACCCATTTAATCACAATGCAATTAGCTTTTACTAAGATGTCATAGTAATTTGTACACACAAGCTGTCATAAAAAGGTCATCACTTTGTTGTGTATCGATCCAGAACAAACAATGATTTCCGGTATCTATTTTTAACAAAAATGTGTTTACAGGGGTACAATACAGGGAAATCAATAAAATTGCAAAGAAAACAGAAGTGGAGTTGATTATTAATTTTAAAAAAACAAGTATAGTAATAGAAGACATGAATTCACTTTGATAGCAATTTATTTAATTGACAACTTAACTTGGGCTTGGGACACTTGTTTTGACAACAGCTTGTCATATTGTTTTATTGTAATATCATCTATCCTATATCCACTCCTAATTGAGGCCCTGAAATATAATTAAAGGTGACACTTTACTCAAGTGCCAAGCGTGGGTAATACCTTAAATGGCCGCCAATCACGTGACTATCACCTGACACTGACCATTCAGTCACTTTTAACGTACTTTATAACAATGGTAAATTAAAAATCCTATTTTTATACAAATTTTATTTAAATAATTTCAGTTTATTCATTAAGCAAATGCTTTGAAATTCCTTATTTATTTCTTTTTTAAATACAGGAAGTGACCTTCATTTATCTCCCTTTGAACAAGGAAGTAAACAAACCATTCATGTCTGGAACGATCTTTTTCAAATATAACATGTGAAAAATATTTTATTGAATATATAAGGTAACGAACTGATAATATTAACAAAGAAAACGATGTTTGTACATCCTGAACAGTGTTGTTGAAATAATTATTGTAATTTCCTTTCAAATCAATCAACTTTGATTTTTTTCATCAGACGATTTTTGAAGATGGTCGAAAAATTGAAGATATCAAAATTTTGACTTTTCTGAAAAAATGAAAAGTGTCGAAAATTTTGGCCGTCGAATAAATCGAGACAAGACGGTAGAATTAAAAACCAACCAATGAAAAAAATCAATATCTCAGGTAATATGAATACAAATTTGGTACAGGTGCTCTATCAACAATTCAAGCATCCTTTTGAAAACAAATACACACCTAGGTATGTCAAATGTTTTATTTACATTCCTTTTGTTTACATTCATGAACTACGATACGATTGTGACAAATATATGTTAGTCCCAGCATATGACTGAAGAAAGATGTAAATATGCCTGGATTTGTATGTTTGCAATGAAATCAAACATATGTACATGTAAATTTTCCTCGAAGTGATCACGATGGTTCCACAAGGATTCCGTTTTCAAAATTTGTCCACGTTGGGTCACGTTTTTTAAGGTGAGAGGTACGTAAATAAGCGCCTCTACCGGTGAACGTTATCAATTTGTTTTAGAATGAACGTAAAATAATTTTAGTTTTCACTTTAAATTATCGTCGTTTCAAACTATATCCTACAATTTTTCTGAAAAAATTGATATTTTGTTGCCAAAGAAATTTCTGTTTTATTGATATGATTTTTTTATAGGGTTACAGAGTTTGTTTTTGTGGTATACATCGCTGAATAGATGTTCATCTTTCAAATCATGACTAAAATCATAACTTTTATCGACGACGTCGCTGTTTTTACAGCGGATTTTATCGCAAAAATCCATTATTGGCATGCCTATTCTATGTTCAACTATTTATACCGGTGAAATTAATTTGGTGATCCTATATAAAATTTACACCATTAAAATGGGAATTTCATTGTTTAAAACATTATTTTTGCAGAAAAAATGTAGGATACGTTTTAATCAACGTGCAATTTAAAGACGTTTCATCTATTATTTTTCTGTACGTTTTACATGGTTTCTATATGAAAACAACATAACTGATAGATTTTTCAATCGGTCATATTTCAAACATAAAAATAGCAAAACCAATTTTATTTCACCTTGGAATTCAGCTTCATCTGATGCACTTGCATGTATAATTTCATCGAAATCCAGAAACTTTGCTATTTACGTACCTATTACCTTAAGGTGGACATCCATGATCGTCCAACCTACTACACGGAATAACCTAATCAGTCCACGTCGCGATAATCCACCTAAAAACAAGGACTTTGTGCTGTATAGTAACTGTGAAAGGACAATATTACATATAATCTCCAATATGCAAAAACTGAATGTCAAATGTCTAAGTGTCTATCTGCATTCTGAGGGGTATATTTCGGTATGGGTTTATCAATGTTTTGATTCAGGAGATTTAAATCATAGAAATAGGGCCTTATCTGCAACATTAAAATTAAAATGCAGTTTTGTGTGTCACTCAAATGGTAATGGTCAATTTCCTCAGTGAAAGTGTGATTTCATAATATCATATTTTAGAACTCAAACTCAACTGGTCTTTGACTACAGAAGCATTTTGTTTATTTTTTAAGACCAGTATAACCAGATTTACATGCTTGTCCTGATGAAAATGTAAGTAAGTCTTCCAAGTTTGTCACTCACTTCAGATATATATATTGTACATTACCAGAAAATGCCCTATATGTCTAAGGATACAGTAGTGGATATTCACTCATTCCACCTAGTGGTATATTGTAACATGGTTATATCAACAGCACTTGACTAATGTTTCATCTTTGTACAATAACTCACCAGTACATTGGATTTTTTGTCCTGACCACCCTATTCCATCACATATCAATATTCCTTCTTTCTTATAATACTTGTCTTTACAATGATAGGTTACTTGTTTAAGACCAGATCTAAACATAACTGTGTGTGGTATTACTGGTGGTTCTCCACATTCCACTAGTGCTGCATGCAAAATCAATCAATACAAAAGTTATTGTGATGTGTTTATTTCAACAAAAAATAAGTTGCCTGTTGATAAATTGCATTTTATTTATGTTCACTATATTTGACTGTATCATACATTTTTTAAATTTTAAATGTAAAACTAAATTGTGAGTCTTCCATGGAAGACCTGTGCACCTGCACTGCTGTTGTTGGAGACACAAATTTCTAAGTTGTTTAACAAGAAGAAGATGTCTGACACACCTGAATTCTATAGATTCAATATGGAACCCCATACTTAAGTTGCATACAAAATTTTAAGTGGCTGTGATTTGAAGTTGCTGAGAAGTGTTACGAAAATTGTTACCATTGACAGTATTTGTTGAAAATATTCCTAGTTGGAAACAGAAAGTAGATGTTCCACAGGCCTAAATTCAAAAAGTGCAATATGGAACCCTATACTTAAGTCACATTCAAAATTTTAAGTGGCCGTGATTTGTAGTTGCTGAGAAATGTGTTACGAAAATTTTAACTATCGACAGTACATGTTGAAAATATTCCAAGTCAGAAACAGGAAGTAGAAGTCTGGCAGACCTGGATTCTGTAAGCGCAAAATGGAACCCAATACTTTATTACATACAAAATTTCAAGAGGCTGATTTGTAGTTGCTGAGAAAAGTGTTACGGAAAAGTGGCACTGGCAACGACAATGACACCACCGCCACCGCCACAAAACAACTAAAGTGAACCCTTTGTCATCACATACTACCTGTGCAGGCGAAACAATAACAATATTTAGGTCTGGATACATCATTTTAACTGTATTTTGTTATTCATTACCACTGGGTAGATGCCACTGTTGGGGACTGTTAGTCCCCAAGGGTACTGACCCAGTAGTCTAGTAATTCGATGCTGGCCGGAAAGCCAATTCTTTTTGGAAAATTTTGTTTAAAACTAAGGAGTTTCTCCCTCATGCAAAGCTCTGTACTTAGCTGATTTTGGCTTTAAATTTAGATCCTTTTGATTATGTTTTCTATCAGCTTTTAAAACTTTTTTGTTTTCTGGATAGCCTATGTTTTGATTTCATATGCACTGAACTTGTCAAATTGGCCATATGCAGAGAGTAAATTTACAGTAACTTGGGATTTTATTATTTATTACCGCTGGGTCAATGCCACTGCTGGTGGACTGTTAGTCCTTGAGGGTATTCATCAAACTATCAGTCCAGTATTTTTTATGTTATCTACACTCTTTTGAACACAGCAAGGCAGAATACAGCATTAGATGTTTTTTTTCAAACTAATGAAATCATTATCAAAATCATAAAGTTTGGTTTATGAGCAGTATTTTTATAAATTCAAAATTAAGCTCACAGAGAATTAATGTAATTTCCACAAAATTAATGACAATATTTTAGAATAAGATGTAAGTGTTTATTGTTCTCTTGTAAGTTTCATGCTTATCTAACTAAATTTTGTTATACATGTTATAGGCTGACAAATAGTCTGCTTCAATTTCAAAATTAAAAAAAATTTCTTTATCAGCATCAAAATAATCCATGCCATTTTAACACAGTCTTTTGTTGTTTTTTGCAAATTTATCCCAAGCTGAAGCTCAGAATCAAATCTTTGCAAAAGCAACTGGAAGCCATGTTAAAATGACAATAGAACACGGCAGCCATGTTTTATTTCTTCAAATAAGTCTACACCTAACCTACCCATATCAATCACACACGGTGGTATATATCCATATGAAGAAGTCCACTTTCCATTTACACATTTGACATTTAGTTTTTTAATCTTCCCTTTCAGATAATAACCAAATTCACACTGAAGTTCTCCTGTTATTCCCCATAACTGATAATGAAATTTTGAATGAGCTATATCTGGAACTGCACAAAATTCACTCTGACCTGGAACTTAAAAAAAAAATGAATGGAATTATTCAACACTATGGAATTAAGATGAGCTATAAAGCATGCAAATTTCAGGAAGTAATTTTACATAGGAGAATAAGTTAAAGGTCACCCCAACCATTGCCAAGTATCTAACAGATATGTGTTTTATTGTACAGAATTGTATTTGATAAGAAAAACATATCGCAAAGCTCGGAGTAGTTGTCATTTGACGGAAGTTCTACAAAAATATTTTTGTATCTCTTTGGCATGTAGATGTATATACATGTATGTTAGATTGTGAAAGATGCAAAGCAAAAGAAAACACAGGTATGTTGTTTTGACTAAACTATTATGCCACAGGAAAGAGTCATGAATATTTTGCTGAGGATAATAGGGTTTTGTAAGTGTCTTCCAGATACAGAAATTGTACCCATAAGTTGCAGTTTTTTAAAAAAATGTACAATGTTTCAAACAAATCTTTGGACGTCACGTTCAAAACATCATGTTTTGTTGGAAATTATTTTCACATTTTAATCCTATCATGAATTCTCTGTGTCAAATGACATGACTTTCAGGCCCTATAGTCAACTGAACTATTTGTGAAAAATCAGCAAATTGATACTGATGTGCAAAAAAGTAAATTTTTTTACCTGTTTTTGAAATCTGTGTAATATATCTACTGATTTATAATAAATACCATCATTCGACTGATCACAAGTCAACACTATCAATCAACCTGAAGTTCATCTACACTTACAGTAAAGAGAAAGTATCAATTACACCTGTAGTCCATCTACACTTACAGTATGGAGAGAGTATCAATCACCCTGAAGTCCATCTACACTTACAGTATGGAGAAAGTATCGATCACCTGAAGTCAATCTACACTTACAGTATGGAGAAAGTGTCAATTACACCTGTAGTCCATCTACATTTACAGTATGGAGAAAGTATCAATTACACCTGTAGTCCATCTACACTTACAGTATGGAGAAAGTATCAATCACCTGAAGTCCATCTACACTTACAGTATGAAAAAGTATCAATAACCTGAAGTCCATCTACACTTACAGTATAGAGAAAGGGTCAATTACACATGTAGTCCATCTACATTTACAGTATGGAGAAAGTGTCAATTACACCTGTAGTCCATCTACACTTACAGTATGGAGAAAGGGTCAATTACACCTGTAGTCCATCTACATTTACAGTATGGAGAAAGTGTCAATTTCACCTGTAGTCCATCTACACTAAAAGTATGGAGAAAGTGTCAATAACACCTGAAGTCCATCTACACTTACAGTATGGAGAAAGTGTCAATTACACCTGCAGTCCATCTACACTTAAAGTATGGAGAAAGTGTCGATTACACCTGCAGTCCATCTACACTTACAGTATGGAGAAAGGGTCAATTACACCTGTAGTTCATCTATACTTAAAGTATGGAGAAAGTGTCAATTACACCTGTAGTCCATCTACACTTACAGTATGGAGAAAGTGTCAATTACACCTGCAGTCCATCTACACTTACAGTATGGAGAAAGTGTCAATTACAACTGCAGTCCATCTACACTTACAGTATGGAGAAAGGGTCAATTACACCTGTAGTCCATCTATACTTACAGTATGGAGAAAGTATCAATCACCCTGCAGTCCATCTACACTTACAGTAAGGAGAGAGTATCAATCACCTGCAATCCATCTACACTTACAGTAAGGGGAAAGTATCAATCACCTGCAATCCATCTACACTTACAGTATGGAGAAAGTGTCAATTACAACTGCAGTCCATCTACACTCACAGTATGGAGAAAGGGTCAATTACTCCTGCAGTCCATCTACACTTACAGTATGGAGGAAGTGTCAATTACACCTGTATTCTATCTACACTTACAGTATGGAGAAAGTGTCAATTACACCTGTAGTCCATCTACACTTACAGTATGGAGAAAGTATCAATCACCTGAAGTCCATCTACACTTACAGTATGGAGAAAGTGTCAATTACACCTGCAGTCCATCTACACTTACAGTATGGAGGAAGTGTCAATTACACCTGTAATCTATCTACACTTACAGTATGGAGAAAGTATCAATCACCTGAAGTCCATCTACACTTACAGTGTGGAGAAAGTGTCAATTACACCTGTAGTCCATCTACACTTAAAGTATGGAGAAAGTGTCAATTACACCTGTAGTCAATCTATACTTACAGTATGGAGAAAGTATCAATCACCTGAAGTCCATCTACACTTACAGTATGGAGAAAGTTTCAATTACACCTGTAGTCCATCTACACTTACAGTATGGAAAAAGTATCAATCACCTGAAGTCCATCTACACTTACAGTATGGAGAAAGTGTCAATTACACCTGCAGTCCATCTACACTTACAGTATGGAGAAAGTGTCAATTACACCTGTAGTCCATCTATACTTATGGTATGGAGAAAGTATCAATCACCTGAAGTCCATCTACACTTACAGTATGGAAAAAGTATCAATCACCTGAAGTCCATCTACACTTACAGTATGGAGAAAGTATCAATTACACCTGTAGTCCTATTTCATCACTTACAGTTTACATTATAACCATAACACTTTGTTTTTTAAAGGGCAAAAATTTGACTTAGTGCCTTATTTTTTTTACCAAGATCAGGCAACGGAGAAAAACATATTTTTTTATTATGACCTAATATTGTTTTTTAATCCTGATAACAGAAAAATCATTCTACCCTGGTAAGTTGAAAGTACACTGACATATATTATTGCTCCGAATACAATATATGTTTACTAGTATTTTTGTTGTAACTTACGTTCTTTAACAGTTACGTGAACCATATCTGATGCATATTGGCCAATGGCATCGCTTACAGTCAATCTAAACGTATAATTTCCTTTCTTTAAATTATAGAGCTGTAAATATGGAGTTCTTGTTCCCTGAAATATAGAACAAAGTCATAAATATCATGAATATGTCTGCTTAAAGACAAAAATTAACCTTTGTCTTTCAGGATGGCCAAAAAAGAAAAGATTTTACAGCACAGTGAGCTGATAGCAGAAACTTGTAATATGGATGAACTTTCTACATAATTATCATCTTCCTTATATATACTTCTTTAGCACCATGTTGGAAAACTTCTTGAGCACCATGTTGGAAAGGTAAATTTTTAAATAAGAATTGCAGGTGGGTTCTGTAAAAATTCAAGGATGTTTTAAAATGACCTCCAATAGGTACGCAGATATACATATACAGTATCAAAATATTTCATAATCTGTTTGAGAAAGCTAACTTAAATATTTGGCTTGACACACATGGTGACATTATTAAAAATTTCTATAATATATCATTAATATTTAAACGAAATTTTTGAGAATTTTAAGACTGATGCAACTCAAACAAGACATTTAAGGAGCTTTGCTCCTCATGTTTTGTAATTCCTGTTGGATTTTCAGAATTCTCTGGTTTTATCCATTTAAAAGCATTATAATTTTTTGCCCATGGATCCTCTTATTTTTTCTAATAATTTCATTTTAAACATCTTTATGAACATTCTGCGAAAACTTTATCAGATTTTATTTATTCTGTCACAATCATTTCTGATCAAACCTGGCTAATGTTAATCCTATGAAAAATCCAAGGAGTTCAGTTTCCCGCCAAATTTTCAATCACTTAAATCTCAAAAACGAGATCATCAACCTATGATTTTTTTTCACTTAAATTACTTCTTTTTTAATTTTTTTAACAAAAAATCACATTTATTTGAAATCCTATTTATTTACAAATGACCCTAAAAATATGGCCCTACCCTAATTATTTTATTGACTTTTCTGAAAAAAAATTTTTTTTTACTTTTTTTTTGGATAAATTACAGTAATACTACCACATGTTAGTAAAAATGGTAAAAAAAAATTTCTTCCTATCTACCTACTCAACATCATTAGGTAGGGTCGGGTAAGGGGAAACAAACATTTTATTAATTATGGCCTGAAGAATGACTTCAACTAGAGCTTTCGCCAATGGCAGTCAGTTATACCCCCCGCTAATTGAACCCTGAATCAATATGGCAAGTGTACATTTTTAAGTGAGTGTGGACACAGTACAGTTGTGGACACAGTACAAATGTGGACACATTACAAGTATGGACCCAATGATATACCTCCCCCTTGTTTCCAGAAAATATTCAAAGACTAATTATTCCCCCTTCAAAATTTCAGACAAAAACTATATAACTTCTTGCACATCTTCAGGTACAACTGCGTAACATTTCATCAATATCCAAGTACCTGTTTAGGAGAAGATGCACTGACAAAGTTCATCCCCCCTTTTTTTCTAAAAAATATTCAAAGACAAATTTCAAAATTTTACAGCAACCATATTACTTCATGCACATCTTCAGGTGGTGTACTACAACTGTGTAACATTTCATCAAAATCTAAGCAGCTGTTTAGGAGAACATGCGCTGACAAGATTCGTCCTCCCCTTATCCTCTGTGATATCTAAATAAACCCCTTACCCTCATATCAACATCTGGCTGTGATTTCATTTTCCACCAATAATAACTCACAATACCAAAATCGTCATGACTACCGCTACCATTTAATACTGCAGATGTAATAGGTAAATATACCACTACATCTTTACCTGCATTAGCAACAGGTGGATAATCTATATTTTCTGTAATGATACAAGGAAAAAACATATGATACAAAAAATGGAGATCAATGGAATGAAAATAGGTAGATAGGTTGTGCATTTAAATAGATATAAAGCTTTTATAATTACTTGAAGCAGATGGCTAATGTAAAATATAAACTCCTACAGAAAATTGATTACATTAAAACCAAGCAGCTGTGAATGGATGTGATAGGTAAAATGATCTTGTAGTTGGATGCCATTTCACTTTAAAGCATCTGCATAACTTAATATTGGTGAATGTACATGTACAATGTACATATATGTATTTAAAATGCATAACAAACAAATTGTACTCAAGATTTTAATATCTATTGCAAACATTTTATCAACAAACCATGAGGACTTTGGTAAAGCTGTAAAACACATAAAATTTTACTACCAGAGATGTGAATTAATTAACTCAAAAAGTACACAGATAAACATACCCACGGTTTGCTTTAGTTTATTTTGCTAATTATTTAAAAGATTCATGCCATGTCTGCAAGGTCAGAACAAGTCAAAATACTATTTATATCCCAACATCATACTTACCAATTTGTTCACAATATGGAAGTTTAACTGGATTCCATTTAGAATTATTGCATATTAATTTTTTATCCCCCACTAGTCTATACCCATCTTTACATATAACCTCTGCTACTGATGGTGTAAAATCATATCTCTGTACTACTGCATTAGGAATGTCTGGTATTGAGGAACACCATTCATATGAATAACCACTAGACTTGTCTGTAATGTATAATAGAATATACAAAATGTAAATACTAGTAATATGGTATACAAACAGTCTGTGCCAAAATTTTTTTTTATAACTAGTCCTTCGGGCTAGTTGAGGTAACAGACTTACTAGTCCAAATCCCATTTTACTAGTCCAAAAAAAAAAAAAAAAAAAAAAATTTACCTTGATGTAAGGCAATGCAAATTTAGCATTTTGTCTAGAAAATACATTAACAATATAAAATTTCTGCGACAAAAAAATTCTTGATAGTCCTGTCGGACTAGTGGTTGAAAAAATTTACTAGTCCGAACTCAAATTTACTAGTCTCGGGCATCGGACTAGTGCCTAACAGAGCAGACTGTACAAAATATTTTGCACTGAAACAGGCAATAACATAGTCAATGACTTTCCTGTCTCAATCATTCATCTGATATTGTTTGGGCATCTGAAAATGTAACTGTAACACACTGTACAAATTGATGAAAGTCAAATCTTTTTTCCTGCTCATATTTGGACATGTGAAAATATGATTTGTTGATGTATGTCCCAACCAAATCAGTGGACATTTTCATCATTACATATTTACCCCTCCCCACTGTAAAACTAGATTCTGTAAAACACTTTTAGTAGAACATGTGCCAGTGCCCCAAATAAAAGCAGATATTTTCAGCTACATTCATGTCTTTCCGGCTTGACTATACCGATTTTGATTTTTTCCTTATTTGAGTAACTTACAGTGTGATGGGTGCTGTTAACAGAGCAGGACATGCTTACCCTTCCTGACCACCTGATGGCGCTCTATTTTCATGGAAGTTCATGCAAACTGTCAGTGCTTTACTTCTCCCTGTTGTCTTGTTAAATTTCAGTTTTCTTTTCGTTAGCCATGTTTGTGGTACCAATTGACCTGTCCTTGCCCATGTTTGAATAATAAAGTGATTACAAAGGCTATTCAGAATTTAAACTTGGTACTGTTTGAGGTGTTGAGAAGTAACACAGGTACATGTACCATGGTTTTTTTTATTGGTTTTGTTTCAGGGTTAACAAATGACATTAACCAATCAGCTACCTAATTAGATCCTTCAATAAAGGGCTACGCCGAGCGCAGCATGATACGACCGCAGCATGTCGTCCACTGAAATTTGAAAAAGTGTAATTTAAAGTGAGTATGGACATAGGAAAGAGCTTGACACAATAATTAGATGGACGCAATAAGGAGATTGACCAAGTAATTAGCTGGACACAAACTAGGGAAAATAAAAATTAGCCCTTATGACTCCTTATGATTCCTCTTTGACCCTCTATAGCTCAGAAACAGTAAGAGCTACACCCAATCCATTGACATGATGCTGAAAGCTTATGTCAAGAGAAATCAAAAGAAAAAAATCCCATCAAAATGCGATGAAAAATAAAAATTTAAGGTAAACTGTAAATTTACGATTTTGGCCCCCTTCGGCCCCTCATAGCTCGG
>MJUU01019766.1:14228-32364 GCA_002080025.1 Modiolus philippinarum
CTAAAGCATGTGCCAAAAAACATCATACTAAAATTTGAAAATGATCTGTTCACTGGAACCAAAGTTATGCTGTCCACAGACACAAAAATACCCAATTTTACCCCTTTTTGGCCCCTTTTTCTGAAACGGGTGGGGCCATAAACCCGAAATTAAAACCCGGGATAGCCATTATGCCAAGACACCACATACTGAAATTTGAAGATGATCCGTCCACTAGAAACAAAGTTATGCTGGCCACAGACGCCGACGACTTCGCCATAACATAATACGACCGCAAAATTTTTGCGGTCGTATAAAAACATACATGCCTCAATGAACATGTGACGGGTGAAGTTAACACGACATGCTTTTCCTTCCAGAGCAACTGATGTAACTCTCAGTTTCATGAGAGTTCACACTGTGAGTGCTATGGTTTTGAATGTTGTGTTTTTATCTCTGAGCTTTGAAGCTGTATAACATTTTTCATGTTTTCTGTGTTCTTGTTTAGGCCATGTCTTAGGACTTAGATTTTTGTAAATACCACTCCTTTTGTCCTTCGGTATTCTACTGCCATTTTTTTAATAATATTAAATCTAAATGTATACAAAACAAACTTAAGGACATACCACCCCTCCCCACTGTAAAACTAATTTGTGTAAAACTCTCAATACTTTCAAATCTACATATTGTTGTTTCTGTAAATTAAAGATATAATTACCATACAAATCTGTGGCATCAGTCAGATAAATGATGAAGAAAAGATGTATCACAGAAGCAGTCATCCAGTGTTTGTCAAACATCATAAATATGCTAAATCTACAAATAAAAAACAAAATACTATCAAAACCATGAAATGTAAGAAACACTCTGCTTATTCTGGTATTTTTTTTTCAAATTAACAATTGTTGCTGTATCTTCCTTTGTCAGAAATACATGGAACATGAAAGATCATTTTACATGACAAGCTTAATATAAAAATAATGTTTATTAATGTTTATAGGGTCTGGAAAAATTTTGAACCAAGTTCATGAAGTTTGGTGGAAGCATATAGTGCCATTAAATATTCACTTCTTATCGCTCCTTTTTGTCATGAATTATGTGCTATTTACATAGAAACATTTGATTTTAGTCTCATAAATTTATGTCTAAGTTCACATGCATACAAATATACGTGTCATGTGCATGCATATGTAGCACTTCTACAGACACAGGCTAAGAATTAATATTTATTCAATAGGTGATGTCATGTTATGTTGAAATTTGGTTGATATTCCATTAGATGTGCAGCAATTTATAGAAAATATAATTCAAAATACAAAATATTAAAAAAAATATTCAAACTCTGCTTTTGTCCTTGTTTCATTAACATCAGCCAGATTTTTTCAACATTTTCAAATGGATATTTTTATCTTGACTGTCAGTTAACAAAAGTTGTTACAATGACCCATGTATCAGATTATTAGATGGCGAGATTTTTAGGCAAGGTGAGCTAAAAATGACTTCTCTGGATCCTTGTAAGTAAAAGGTAATTTTGAAATAACCAGTATTAAAATTCTTTAATCTAAATAGGGGTTACATTTGGACTGAACAATGTACATGGAGATTTTCTTCGTGTTCATGATAGCCAACAATTTATATGAATAATATTTTTAGGGCTCAAAGTATCTAAGGACATCAAGCTGCAAGTCTGAAAACACTATCTATATTTATAAAAGTTTTGAAAGAGGAAATTGTAATGACAGACTTAAAATTGTGATATGTAGCTCCATGCAGGATTGATTCATCTATCCTATAAGTAAGTGTTACAATTATACAATGTATCAATAAACTCTTTATCGAAGGCGTACAACCACCTCATCCATGAGCATACTCCAGTACAATACCTGGACCATTCATAGTCAAGATTGGGTTTTGGTCTCTCTGGGCCAATACATTCGGATAAATAGCGACACAAATTTTATATTGGGTTTCTGAGTCCTTCAATGACCTACTAAAAACCAAAAGTTTGAACTGACAAGGATTAAACTGGGAAGTCAAAAGACAGACATCAAATATAAGGGAAGAACAACATTCAAAATGACATTATATTGGAGGGACCCAGCTCGAGGTTTAATATGACACAAGGGACCGCGAGATATTTAATGCTCTAAACCTACAACCAATCCATAAAGAAAATCTATCCTCTATGAAAATAGATGGATTAGTGTCTCAATGCATTTAGCATACAGAAAGGTCTCAATGCAATACATGATTAAAGAAATGTTAATTCACTCCACTTGTAAAAGGTGACTTTGTGCAAAATCTGTATCCATTATAAAAGACCTGCCCTTTAATTTCTCTTTCTGCATGTAAATACAAGACACCATTACATATATGAATATGTACAAAATGTAGTCTATAACATTAGGCAAGAATAATCTTGAATGATTTTTGGAGATAAAGTGAAAAATGCTAGCTATAGGAAAGATGCAGTGAAAGAAGTCATGATAAAAAAACCCACAGACATGATGGGAATTTCAAAACATGACAGGTATATTTGTATGTATCCAATGTTCCAAGGTAATGTCAGATGTACAAAAAAAGTATTAGTAGTTGTCTGGTAATTTTCTGTCTTGTAGTGGGGGTGAAAATAGGAACTGGCTTACAAATTTATCTTCTCTTTTTCTTTGGTATTTCCTAAAAACTTCAAGTTGCTGAAGATAACTTGATTTGGCATTTTGTGCGCTTGCATGATAAGATTACTAGATAATTATTTATAAGCCAAAACAATTAACGATAACAGATGTGGTCTATTTACAGAAGTGATTAAGTTATGGTTTGGACGGAAAAGAGCCAGAGTTAGCTGGTCTCTGAAACTGTCAACTGTTGTGCACTAAATAATGTTTGGCAGTACAGTCTGTGCCAAAAACTTTTTCATTCACTAGCCCGAAGGGGCTAGTAAGGTCCCGTGTTGTACTAGCCCGAACTCAATTTCACTAGCCCTTATAGAAGATTCTTTGTTAATAATGTACAATTTTAAGGATGTTCGCTGGTCCTGTTTATGTATTTCTGTCAGATTTTCGGACTTCTCTGGTTTTATCCATTTAAAAGCTTAATAACTTTTTGCCCGGTGACCCCCTAATTTTTTTCCATAATTTCATTTTATACATCTTTTGGAGCATTCTGACAAAATTTTATTCAACTGGTGTTATTTTGTCACATTCATTATTGGATAAACATTCCTCATGTTAAACCTATGAAAAATGCAGAGGAGTTCAGTTTCCCGCCATTTTTTCAAGCACTTGTATCTCAGTAATTTCATCGGTAACCTATTGATTTTTTTGGCTTAAATTACTTCTTTTACAATTTTCAAACAAAAAATCACATTTAATCGGAATCCTTGTAATTTCAAAGTTGACCAGCGAACATCCTTAACTAGCCCACAGGGCTAGTGACTTCAAATTTTTACTAGCCCGAGACTGATTTTACTAGTCTCAGGCATACGGCTAGTGGCTAAAGGCACAGACTGCGGTAGACTGTTCCTTTGTACTATGCAATGAGGATACAATGTAAAATGACCACTTGTAGTATCTTTGGAAGCTTGTATGTGTCTGAAGGTTTGATTATGAAATTGTCTTGTTCTTCTGTGTGTGAGAATAAGAGGATTTGACGGAATAGCTATGAGACAACAGACATTTTTTTTTTAGAAAATGACTAGTCTTGTTTTAAGATGGGGCTAAGCAAATGTAGGCCACCGAAGATTGTCAATCATATGTACTTGTTACACTGCTAGCATTGTGGAAATTATCACATTTATAGCGCGCTATACGTCTATTGACAATTTCCATTTGCTGTTTTGAGTCTTAAGTCTGAGGATCCTTGTTAGAGAAAAATTAGCCATCAGCTATCTCTCTCGTTATACGAGTCTCTGAAAACCTTATAGATAACTGTCTGACTCGTTCTATAGATACATGTGGTACTGTAATGTTATTTGGTATTCTTCATGATAGGGTGCAGAAAGATTTCTTCATTGTTTTGTTAGACATTACACGGATGTAAAAGGGTAATTGAGAGCACAATGGACGTTATATTTGTAACCACCCAAAAATCGTTCGACTCCAACAATTTTAGGATTAATCGCCTTCAGTGTAGAAGTTTCACAAAAATATAACATTTGTCTTTAGGAAACACATTTTACTGCTTATATTACTCATAAAATTATGTAATTATTATTTGTTGTTTACCATTTCTTCTATAGTTATTTGTTAATTTTTATTGTCTCAATACGCATGAGCAGAACATTTCCAACCGGAAGTTGGTTTTGTAAACAGAGAGCAAGACGGGCACCTGCTAACTGACTGCCTCAGAGAGCAAATGAAGACACTGGGAAGGTTTACGGAACATTAAATAAAAAGTATGTATTTCTTTTTTTCTGTTTACTAAATTTTTCCATTTTTTGACTGACTCGTGTGATTAAATCGTTTTTTTACAAAGGGAGTTAATCTAACAATAGCACTAATCACCAAAAATTGAAGAACAATGATAACGCCGAGATGGAATGGCCACTATATCCATGCCGATGGATTTATTTTAAAAAAGTCGTTTTCTAATCAAATAATAAACATTTTCATTAAATATTTTTATAAACACGCAAGAAAACGATTATAACAATACATTAACGTGAAAAAATCGGTAGTTCATTTTCTCGAAGGACGTACTAGTATAATGAGATTTAAGTAAGAAACTAGATTGGTATTTTTAAGCCAATTTGACACAAATGCGCACCCTTTTAGATCAATACAAACAACTTTTGTTCAGGAATCTTTCTTATTTTTGTTCAGTTTCTGAGATTGATCCCCGGAAAATGACTATTTTCTTCCTCTTCTTCTTTTGGTATACAGTATACCACCGTCCAGTCGATGATTACATACTGTTTGCATGCGTGGACAAATTTTAGAAATTTTTTATATATACATATAAGTAAGTGCTACAGAAAAATGAGACGTGATTAAAACTATTTACAAAATTTTGAATTATCTATATGAGTGTACAGAGAACAGTTGGTGTTAACTGTTCTCTGAAACTGTCAATGGATGGGGCCAGAACCAGTGGTGGAGGAAGTTGATTCGACTGAGGAATTGTACACGGAAAAAAATGAATGTCTGTACGAGTCTTTTGATGTGTAAATGTGCCTGTATGTGAGTGGATGGTTTTTTCTAGTTCTTGAGTCTGCAAGTATAAGTGTGTCTGTTGGCATAGCTACAAGATGGTATGTGATTTTGTACAGCATAACCAATTTTGTGCGAAGTCTGCGCTGTGAAAGTAGTGCAGTGGCAGGTTTAGATTTTGAAGCATGTTGGTAACGCTGCTTGTATTATGATATCTGTTACAGACATATCGAGCAGCTCGTCGTTTGACCATCTTAATTTTAGATATTGATTCTGATATATGAGGGTCCCACACGGAGCAAGAATACTTAAGTTTAGGTCTGACAAGTGCTTGATATGCCTGTAATTTGATGTGTTGGTTTGATGTTTTAAGATTTCGTTTCAAAAAGCCTAATGTTTTATTTCTTTTGGATGTTATGTCATTTATATGTTTGTCCCATTAAAGATTTGACTGTACTGTGACACCAAGATATTTAGCTGAGGTAACTGTTTCTAATGTGTGATTGTGGAGGATGTAGTTACATGTATGTTTGAATGGGTTTTTCTTTTTGGTGATCGGAAGAACAGTACATTTGTCGGGATGAAAGGCTATCAACCATTCTTCCTCCCATCTGGCAGCCGCATCAAGATCCAACTGGAGTTTATCACAGTCACTTTGGGATCTGATAGTTCGGTATATGATACTATCATCTGCAAACAGTATGAGTTTACTGTAAGTCAAGTAATCTGGTAAGTCATTTATATAAACCAGAAACAAGACGGGACCCAGAACTGTTCCTTGCGGCACACCAGATGTCACAGGTACAGTAGATGAAGACCTTCCATCCATTACCACAGTTTGAGTTCGATTTGAGAGGAATGAAGCAATTCAGTCTAAAGTTTTTCCTGAAATACCATACTATTGTAATTTGTATAGTAATCTGCGGTATGGAACTTTATCAAATGCTTTTGCAAAATCCATTATAATGAGGTCTGTTTGAATGTTTCTATTATCAGATTCGGAAAGTTCTTGAATGAATGAGAGTAGTTGAGTTTCGCAAGATCTAGAGTGGCGGAAGCCATGTTGGAGTTCATAGAGTATGTTGTTTTCTTCAAGATGTGTCATAATGTGTTTTGTAACTAGATGTTCCATTAACTTGCAACAAATGCAAGTTAATGATATTGGCCTGTAATTTACGGCCTGATGTTTATCCCCTTTTTTAAAAGAAGGAGCTACATTTGCATGTTTCCAATCAGTTGGTGTTTGTCCAGTATCAAAAGATTTCATAGATATGAGTTGTAGAATTGGTGCTATTTGATCTTTCAGTTCTTTGAGAATGCGACCATTTATATTGTCTGGACCAGAGGCTTTGTGAGGGTTTATGTTACCAAGAAGTTTCATAATGCCAGGTGTTGATATTTTCAAAGGTGATATAAGTGGGTGATGGCTTGGTCCTTTATCAGGTATTGTATCATTTGGTTCTGATCTGAAAACTGATTGAAACTGTTGGTTAAGGATATTTGCTTTTTCTACGGTGTCTGATGTAAGAATGCCATCTTTTTTAAGTGCTGAGATACCAGAATTATCTGTTCTTATAGCTTTGATATATTGAAAGAGTTTTTTTGGTTTAGAATCAGTTACTAATGGCTGATCTGGCTCATTTACTGGTAGGTCACAGATCATCACAGGGTATAACCGGACAGTGAATCAAAACGGAAGTTGCTGAACTGTCCGACCACTTAATCCTAGTTGTCGTCTAAGATTTTCGCTTTTTGGACCTCATTTCAGGCTCTCTATTAAATAATACTTGATGAGTTGAGAAAAATTTAAGCTATATCAATGTACATGTACAATTGGGATAGTTTATACCATTTGGAGATACATGAGATCACAGAATTATGTATCTAAATCGGGATTAATCATCAGATTTGCGATAAGAAAATACTAACTGGACCGTTTTAACTGTCTTATTTATAAGTATATACACCCTTTGCCTGAACATTATATATGCGGTAGATACAAGAACCATCAGGCTACTCACGTATAGGTTTACATCTGCTAGTGGTGCCTTTGAATTTCCATAGAAGACGTTTTTTCATGCACACCCAGTGAATTATGCCTGTCCGCCTAGTTGCTACCNGGTTTTCGGGTCAGCACCGAAGTACTGACTACTGGGTTGGTGAATTGTTGGCATATCGTAATAAACTACCAAAGTCTCCCCTTCATAGGTCTACATCATCTCTAAAAGTGAAGTCTTTGCGGTCTATGACCAACAAACAGTGTTTTTGGGGAGGCACATGGGCCGCAAACATAATCAATCATTTTAGTCCGCCAATTAGTCCATAAAGTTTGGATTGGCCCTTTTCGCTGTCTAATGTAACGTGTGCGTTGGCTGTATCGTTATTGGCTTTTCAAGGTCCCATTTCTATATTTACTCAAATGTTTTCTTTTTGAGCACAGATCAGTTTTTAAACCTTTCAAGACAAAATGGTTTGAATATTGTGATAGATTTATCACACAGACTGGGCTGGAGCCAAAGAAACACCAATTCTTTAGGATTCTTAATCAGGAATGGACTGATGCTTTAACGCCTGAAATCCTCAAGTCAGGTTTCACCGCATGTGGCATAGTGCCCTTTAATAGGAATGCAATTCCTGATGAGGCATACGCTCCAAGTAGTGTATACAATTGTCAGCAAAAGGAAGGTATAAAATATTCTCAAAATGTTCTTGCTTCGAGTTGTGTTTTTATGTCTCCCGAGACTTTGTCGGGGTGACTTGTTGTTATTCTACGTTTCGTTTGATTATTATTATTTTTATTATTTTTATTATTATTATTATTATTATTATTATTATTGTTAATATTATTGTGTCACCCCAGACTTTGTCGTGGTGAAATGTTGTTATTCTACGTTTCTTCTGATAATTATATAAGCATAATGCCCTTGGATGAAGGTGTTAGGGTAGATTAACACATGAGGTAAAAATTATCGTGATAATTTTCCGCCGAGTGTGTTAATCTACCCTAACACCTTCATCCAAGGGCATTATGATTTTTAGCTCGCCTGGCCAAAGGCCATATGAGCTTTTGCCATCACTCGGCGTCCGTCGTCCGTCCGTCCGTTAACTTTTATTCAAAGATTTTCTCCTCTGAAACTATGAAACTACTGGGCCAATATTAACCAAACTTGGCCTGAATCATCACCAGGGTATGCACTTTAAAATTTGTGATTTTTATGTCCGTAGACCAAACAACATGGCCGCTGTTACTAAAAATAGAACTTTTCGTCTTATATATTGAAAATGATAGCAGATAGGTGTAAAGTTAAATTACAAAAATGGTCAGCATAATAAGATCTACATGTCCTGCAATTTTCAAAAAAAATCTGATTACCCATTTAGGAGTTATAGCCCTTTTTGTTGAATTTTCATGATTTTTATACGTTTTTACTTTTATTTCAAAAACTATTTGTGATAGAGGTTTAGTTTGAATTGCAAAAGTGTTAAGCTTATCGAGGACTACAATTTCTACAGATGTCCAGCAGATTCGCAACTCATCCAAGATGGCCGCCAGCGGGGAACATAGTTTAACATGGGGACCCTATGGGAAAGGCATTCGAAGATCTTTTTCTCTGAAACTACTGAGCCAATTGGAACCAAACTTGGTCACAATAATCCATTGATGGTCCCCTTCAAAGTTGGCGATTTTTATGTTCATACCTCATCAAAGATGGCCGCCAGCGAAGAACATGGTTTAACATAAGGATCCTATGTGAAATGCATTCAAAGATCTTCTTCTCTGAAACTACTGAGCCAATTGGAACCAAACTTGGTCACAATAGTCCATTGGTGATCCACTTCAAAGTTTGTGATTTTTATGTTTATGTTTATTTTTTTGGTACATCATCCAAGATGACCGCCAGCAAGGATCATAGTTTCACATAAGGACTCTATCTGAAATGCATTTAAAGATTTTTGAAACTATTGAGTCAATTGGAACCAAACTTGGTTACAATAGTCCATTGGTGATCGCCTTTAAAGTTTGTGATTTTTATGTTCATACCTCATCCAAGATTGCCGCCAGGGGGAAACATAGTGTAACATAGTGACCCTATGTGAAATGCATTCAAAGCTCTTCTGAAACTACAGAGCCAATGGGAACCAAACTTGGTCACAATAGTCCTTGGGCGGTTTCCTTCAAAGCTTGTGACTTAAATATGTATGTCAGAAACTGTAACATCTGGTGAACTGATGTATAGTGTGGATAGTAATGCCATTAATGGATGGTCTCTTGGTGACAATGAATAAAACCAGTCACCGTGTGAGCGAAACAGGCTCATGTGAACCTCTAGTTATTATACTGAATGGTTAATGTATGTATAAAAATCATAATTCTGAAAATTATTATAATAATATTTTTTATGGATCATCAAAAACACACAAACAAATAGTCGATCAGTGCTGTTTTAGTATTGAACTGTAGATAAATCTCTTTAACTCCAATAAAATATGTGACAAGGTTCTTTTTTATATGATTAGGTCACTTTTATTATACTAATGACAACATTAAAAGCTAAATCCGCTTTAATTGTTGTTGTCAACAACAAAAATGACGAGAAAATAAGAATCTGTATACATTTATGACGTCATCGATCGGAGCGGGTGTTAATTTAACATTAACGCCCGTTGCTAACCATTAACACATGTTGCTAAGGATGGCGTGGCTATTGAAACGTTAGTGAAAATTAACAAATGCCGCTTATCCAATGAAATAAACGGATAATGCAAGAAATAATAATATAGTAAGGATATATGTTTAAAGTGATCAGCATGAAAAGACCTTCAATTTGAGTACCAGGTTGAAGGTCATCGGTGACCTTTGACCTTGCCCTTTGACCTTGTTAGCATATAAATTCAATAACCGAAATAGATAGCTGAAAAATTATATCAGCAAAAATGTTCACCATGTCAAGGGCTACATTTGATTCATTTGGACCAAAGCTCTCCGATGACTCCCAAAAGAGTTATTGCCCTTGACGCATTTCAGAAAGTGTTTTTTTTGCGTATAACTTCAGTAAGAAGATCCCTACAGTTTGAATCCAAGGTCAAAGGTCACCAAGGTCATGGGTCAAGGTCATAGCCAATTTTTTGTCTTTTAATAGTAAAAACAGTCATTTAATCTTTTAGAAATAGAAAATTGAATATATAGGACACAATGTGCATCTCATCAAGAACATTTCAAACATAAAACGTAACAAAACATTACATTGACGGGGAAAGACCTTGCAATTGTTCTCTGAACAATTGCTGTCAAATNCCCATGTTCCACGACGGAACACCATTAATAATTTTAAGATTACTGTTGAAATTATCATCTAAAATTAGGTATTAAGTCAAAATGCTTTAGATCATATTGTTTTTTTAACATCTTTGAGTTTATGGTCTTCCAAATGTTCTGAATTTATCTACACTGAAGAGACATAAGTTGTCGAAATGGCCATGTGTAGAAACTAAATTTACAGTTCGTTCGGCATTTAGTCATAAGTAAATACCTTTTATGTCCTCGGATAAGTTAGTCAACCTACACAGATATTTGTATTTCTTCTGATTTTTTGAAAGAAATACCCAGTGCAAAAGTTTTATCTTCACTGTTTTTGACATCAACTTGCACATATCAGCCATACAGATGAATCAGGGAAAGCAACTAATGATCGCGTACAGTTTCATATTGTAACAACTAAGCGGACAGACTGAATACACAAGGTAGCAACTAGGCGGACAGGCATAATTCACTGGGTGTGCATGAAAAAACGTCTTCTATGGAAATTCAAAGGCACCACTAGCAGATGTAAACCTATACGTGAGTAGCCTGATGGTTCTTGTATCTACCGCATATATAATGTTCAGGCAAAGGGTGTATATACTTATAAATAAGACAGTTAAAACGGTCCAGTTAGTATTTTCTTATCGCAAATCTGATGATTAATCCCGATTTAGATACATAATTCTGTGATCTCATGTATCTCCAAATGGTATAAACTATCCCAATTGTACATGTACATTGATATAGCTTAAATTTTTCTCAACTCATCAAGTATTATTTAATAGAGAGCCTGAAATGAGGTCCAAAAAGCGAAAATCTTAGACGACAACTAGGATTAAGTGGTCGGACAGTTCAGCAACTTCCGTTTTGATTCACTGTCCGGTTATACCCTGTGATCATGTTTTCAATATATTTCCAATATGCTTCCCTTTGCTTCTTTTGCACTTCTGCTTTTAGTCATTAAATTTATTTGTGTTGTTACTATCTTTAGATTTTTTGCAATATTTATAGTATAACTAATTGACCGTCGTGAATATCAATAAAAATGTCACGAGTGCCGAACAACGCAGAAGGATTTAACGAGTTGCAGAACTTGTTCTGCAACGAGTTAAATCCACTGCGTTGATCGACACGAGTGACATTTTTATTGATATTCATGACGGCCAATTAGTTATGCTTTTTATTACTAAGTATATAGATTTTCTACTCAAAAACCGAGATTTTAGATGCGGATTATTTTTTTCATGTCAATACGCCAGTTGTTTACTTGACGACGACATTGAAGAGACATTGTGACGTCGCTTCATTAAGACGTCATCCAGTGACTAGAAATCCTTTATTGTCACCGGTGACAATATGACATTTATTTAACTGAGAAAACTCCATATATCACCGCTATCTATATAATAAAACTTATTTTTCTTGTTTATATTTTCTTGGGGATCAATCTCTAAAACCAAACACAAGAGAGGAAACTTCCTAAACAAAGGTTGTTGATATTGATCAATTTGCATGCGAATTTGTGTCAAATTATCAAAAATCCAAAATAAATGATATTACTGTATGAAACAAATAACCCGTTCGGGATATAATATCCCGTTTTGGAGAGTGTTCCCAACCTGTTTTACTTACTTACTGTAGGTTACTTAAGTTTGTTTTCCGGTACATGTCCCTCATGGATCATCTTCACCAGACTCTATGTCCTATAAAATTTGTGTACTTCCGCTTCCTGACTTAAATGAAATTTCATTTCAACTTTGCGATGGGAATAATACATATACATTTCTTCCTTTTCCTTAAGTTGTCCAGGCTGGATTTGAATGAATTTAAAGAGGATGCATTTATAATTTTCTCCGGTAGCCTATTCCGAATTCTTGCAACTCTTACAAAAAAGCATAGTGGTATTAAATCTTTGTTCTTTAATCTTATTGAGTTTTTTCTCGTGCTGAATGTTTGACCTGTATCGGCACATTAGCTCTAGGATGTTACATGCTTCTGAATGATATTTTTCATGTATAATTTTATATGCTTCGATTAAGTCCCCTCTTAGTCATCTGTATGCCAAAGTTTGCAGTTTCAGTTTCTCAAGTCTCTCCTTATAACCTTAATTTTTAATGCTCGAATGTGTTTAGTGGTCCTTCTTTGCACACTCTATTTTGTCGATTGGCCTTCTTATGTGGTGCCCAGACCGAGTTAGCATAATCCAAATGTGATCTAACTAGGGTCTTATTGATAGGAAAGAATGTTTCTGGTTCTAAGAATTTAAAAGTTCTACGAATTGCTGCAAAAATGCAGTTAACTTTGTTTATACTTTCATGTGCATGGATTTCAAAAGATAAATCTTCATCAACTGTGACCTCAATATTTCCCCCTGTTTTACTCTTTCAATTTGATGCCCTAATCAATGATATAAGGAATCTGTTCTTTAAATATTGATGTGTTTATATTTTTCGGGATGGAAATTTAGAAGCCAATTCTCATTCCATTTCTCCATTTTCTTCAAATCTGACTGCAGTTTTTGTGTGTCTGAATTGTTACCTGTGATTTTGAAAATCTTTGTGTTTTCAGCAAAGAGGAAGGCATCTGATTCCACAGTACTTGGTTAATCGTTTATGTATAAAACAAAAAGGATGGAACTGATCCCTTTGGAATTTCTGATATAACTTCTTTTCAGTCTGAGACTTCTTACTAAAAATTTGTTTTATGACATTATCACTATGTCTGAAAGACAAAATTATTTCAAATACCTTTAAATCAATCACTGAGAAGCTTGTAGAAATGCCAAAATGTAGAAATATTACTGAAAAAAATACATGCAGATATTGTTCCAATATTCGATTCTGGCATAGTCAAGAGTGAAAATTCAAATTACAAACCATCAGTTATAATGAAGATGGATTACATCATCAGACTGCCTCGATATTTGAGGATAAAGACAGGAAAGTGATTATTCAGATAAGTTCTACCTGTCTTTCGTTGACGTTTCGCTGGATCATGCTAAAGAAAAAAAAATACCTTCATCTTTATCAAAATTAATTGCGTTTTAAATAGATGACAAATGTTTTTACTTTACGAGTTATCCGAGGACAAGTTAGGAAAGATTTTACCATTGCTGAAACGATAGTAGGAATATTTTGACCATTGCTGAAACGATGTCGTTATTCAGAAACGCTACTTTACACCTTTCATTCTTGGATTGGCTTTTTACAGCTACGGCATGATTATGGTTCTAAAGAAATAACTGAAGTCATACATTCCCATGGAGTTTGTGCATCGTATCCTTACTTTGGAAATTAACTGACTAGTCTCGCTGTCCACGAGATAGATAGAATGAAAGATGTTGCTGATGATATTGTTTCAAAAGTCGGATAAAACGTTGACTAAATGCAGACACTGAAACTGTGGATGGAGATAATGCATTCAATGACAAGAGCAGTATTCAAGAATTCTCAGAATCTATATTTGATGTCGCTAAGGTGATAGATCGTTAAACCTGGATGAAGATACATAACACCCGGTGTGTTGTCTACCGTTACAAAACCTAAAGAATCATTTTGCTCATATATACGTATTGAACGGTTGGGTTTTACAACTGATGTTCAGCAGAAGGACTTAAGAGTTACAGGTCATTCCGTTTTGGACTGGATTCAATAAATATATAACAATTTCCAAGCCGTTGTTGGTTGCTTATGTACCAGTTATTGATTATAAGTTCAGTGACAGGGCAGCAGTTTTTACAAACAATGAAATGATGTGTAGATATGTGTTTAGCTGAGGGACAGAGGTCGCCAGTTCAAACTTTCGACTAACACCTGTTCGAGTGGGTCAGCCGAAGTGAAATGGTAAATGTCTGAATCTTTTCAGTGTCATGTTATTGGATTAAGCGAATTTCATACTTTATCCTATTTATTTCATCTATTGGCAAGATCTGCTTGTCTGCCAGCCTCCTAGACATGCTTGCTGAATCTGATGTGTATGCACTTTGCGCTTTGGTCCAATTCTTCAATGAAAGCAGTCTAATCGAACCGTCTGTTGTTTAACTTGCCTACGAGACGTCTATATGGCAGTGTTTGTTCATTCCTTTTTTCAAATAACAAAATACCGCATGCGAATTTGTGTCAAATGATCAAAAATCCAACATAAGTGATATTACTGTATGAAATAAATAACCCGTTCGGGATATAATATCCCGTTTTGGAGAGTGTTCCCAACCTGTTTTACTTACTTACTGTAGGTTACTTAAGTTTGTTTTCCGGTATATGTCCCTCATGGATCATCTTCACCAGACTGTATGTCCTATAAAATTTGTGTACTTCTTCAGCTTCCTGACTTAAATGAAATTTCATTTCAACTTTGTGATCGGAATAATACATGTACATTTCTTTCTTTTCCTTAAGTTGTCCAGGCTGGATTTGAATGAATTTAAAGAAGATGCATTTATAATTTTCTCCGGTAGCCTATTCCAAATTCTTGCAACTCTTACAAAAAATCATAGTGGTATTCCACCGTACTTGGTTAGTCGTTTATGTATAAAACAAAAAGGATGGAACTGATCCCTTTGGAATTTCTGATATAACTTCTTTTCAGTCTGAGACTTCTTACTAGAAATTTGTTTTATGACATTATCACTATGTCTGAAAGACAAAATTATTTCAAATACCTTTAAATCAATCACTGAAATGCCAAAATATAGAAATATTACTGAAAAAATACATGCAGATATTGTTCCAATATTCGATTCTGGCAAAGTCAAGAGTTTTAACTTTACGAGTTATCCGAGGACAAGTTAGGAAAGATTTTACCATTGCTGAAACGATAGTTGGAAATATTTTGACCATTGCTGAAACGATGTCGTTATTCAGAAATTCAGAAACGCCACTTTACACCTTTCATTCTTGGATTGGCTTTTTACAGCTACGGCATGATTATGGTTGTAAAGAAATAACTGAAGTCATACATCCTCATGGAGTTTGTGCATCGTATCCTTACTTTGGAAATGAATTGCCTAGTCTCGCTGTCCACGAGATAGATAGAATGAAAGATGTTGCTGATGATATTGTTTCAAAAGTCGGATAAAACGTTGACTAAATGGAGACACTGAAAATGTGGATGGAGATAATGCATTCAATGACAAGATCAGTATTCAAGAATTCCCAGAATCTATATTTGATGTCGCTAAGGTGATAGATGGAGATACATAACACCTGGTATGTTGTCAACCGTTACAAGAACTAAAGAATCATTTTGCCCATATATTCGTATTGAACGGTTGGGTTTTACAACTGATTTTCAGCAGAAGGACTTTAGAGTTACAGGTCATTCCGTTTTGGACTAGATTCAATAAATATATAACAATTTCCAAGCCGTTGTTGGTTGCTTATGTACCAGTTATTGATTATAAGTTCAGTAACATGGTAGCAGTTTTTACAAACAATGAAACGATGTGTAGATATGTGTTTAGCTGAGGGACAGAGGTCGCCAGTTCAAACTTTCGACTAACACCTGTTCGAGTGGGTCAGCCGAAGTGAAATGGTCAATGTCTGAATCTTTTCAGTGTCATGTTATTGGATTAAGCGAATTTCATACTTTATCCTATTTATTTCATCTATTGGCAAGATCTGCTTGTCTGCCAGCCTCCTAGACATGCTTGCTGAATCTGATGTGTATGCACTTTGCGCTTTGGTCCAATTCTTCAATGAAAGCAGTCTAATCGAACCGTCTGTTGTTTAACTTGCCTACGAGACGTCTATGGCAGTGTTTGGTCATTCCTTTTCAAATAACAAAATACCGAGGTTACTATGTTGTGATGAGGAGCTTAGGCTTCAAACAGTTCATGATGATATATGAGAAAGTATATTGAAATCATAACAATGCTTTTCTGTTTCTGATTTTTCGAGCATGGATATTGAATACGTTGAACCTTTTAAAAGAATTTCACACCTTTGATGTTATATTTTGTTGAATTCAGATGTTACAACAAGTGGATGAGATTATATTGCCTCTGAAGATTAAAGCAGAACGGGAAGGTCTCTGGTATGAACACCTATAGTCTGTTACAGCAATACTGCTCTAGTATTTCGCCACTAAAAATCAATTATTCCTAGTAAACGCAAGCGTACTTGTTGGATATTGCGAATTTAAATAAGTATAGTCGTTCTTCCTTTCATCTTGAAAATTTCCATCTGACAGAAACCTGATACTCTCTACGTTATATGATCAGACTTGCCAAATGAAAAGACACCGATGGAGGATTATTAAGGGGATTGAGGTATAGTAGGATCGACGAGACAGAAATTGGTGCAACCACGATAAACCATAACTTGGTCCCAAATAAATGTGACCTAATTATGAAGACCAACAGCCACGACACGAGACGAGCAAAATGTTCATAGTTTTCTTTACATGTCCAGACAAACATACATGCTACAAACGATGACAAGGATTCTCTTTGATCAGTGGAGCACAGCAATCAAATGTCAAAACCATTCAATGATGGTTCTGTGGATGAAAGAATGTACTCGTGTTTTCTTTTAAGTCCTCACTAGATAATATTTGAAAACATTTGAAGACATGAATCAAGTCTAGGTCTGGTGAAGTCGTGAAAGCCAACATTAACCCTGAACTTGTATTCATGCGTGCTTTGTCTTTTTTTATGTGACTATTGTAAGCGCCTATTGGTCCTGTTCCAATCGCCCTTTTTCATGACGATCGAAAATAACAAATACCGAAGTTACTGTTAATTTATTTTCTGCATATGCGCATTTCGAGAACTCATGTCTCATCAGTGCAGATCAAGTCAAAACAATTTGAAAAATGGAATGAAAAAGATAACAGGAAACACCTACAATGGCCGAAAAACATAGCCACATGCCAGAAAGTAAATAGGAACTGCACAAGAAAAAAAGAAAACCATAATAAAAATACAAAAGACAAACATAAACAACGATAGGAGCTCGGGACAGCCGGACTTGGTACCGGCGCTAGCAAAAGCCAGCGGTAGGGTTAAACCGGTTTATGGGTACCCAAACCTCCCCTTTCTCTGTCCCGTTTCCCTATCGTAGAATAAACATACGAATAAAACCCATACAGGTAGACTACTAACTCCATGACCACAATCTAGAAAAGAAAAATGGGGGGACAAAACGTAATTTTGAAAGGTGGGTCAAAGAGTGCTCGCCGCTAAACTGCCGGCTAGCTCAAGGAGCCTAGTCCGCTGGTAAAACACTGTCGCACTACGGAAGGAAAATCAAATTCAAAACTCCCAATGGGTTTGGTAAAGAATCGTCATGTATTTCAGTAGACATCGGCAGTATCAGTGAGAGGCCAGTATGTGTGTAAAATCCTCAGGTCACTGGATCCCAAAGCTAATTTAACGGACACGTGCAGAATATCCTGTCGATATCCCCTATTGCGTAAAGAATGTAAGTTACGTCCCAGTTTTTCTGGATTTTTAATCAGTTTCTGGCATTTTTTAACAACATTTCCGTAAAATCGAGGATGGGAAATGCCCTTAGAAATAAGCTGTTTGCGAGTGACATCATATTTAGAAGTCAGATGTTCATATCTTCGATAAAACTTTTTAAATGTATTTAACAATTTATGAAATCTGTAACCTTGCTGCAAAAGTTTTGAAGTAATAGTAAGGTTACGTTCATTGAAGTCGTCAAGAGTAGAACAAACGCGTGCGAATCGTACCAGTTGAGAAATA
>MJUU01019766.1:37439-49115 GCA_002080025.1 Modiolus philippinarum
AGAAAACTACACATTGTTGAACTTTGTCATTTATATGAATTATATTGCATATAGGGTACATCATTTGTCCGGATAACTTCTCCTACAGTTCATTAGATAGGAAGTTATTATTTTGCAGGTTGATTGTGCACAAATCAAAGATGTGCATGCTACTTGGATTTTGATTTTTGATATTTTTTTCAGAAAACCACACATTGTTGAACTTGGTCATTTTTATGCATTATATTGCATATAGGGTACACCATTTGTCCAGATAACTCCTCCTACAGTTTATAAGATAGGAAGTTCACAGGGTACTCCATTTGCCCGGATAAATCCTCCTACAGTTTTTAAGATATTTAACAGGATGAGCGTGCATTTGTAAGAGATGTGCAAACTACTTGGATTTCAATTTTTGATAATTTTGAGATAATGCAGGATTATCTGATATGTGGGGGCGTGGGGTATGTGAGCTTGCTCACTAAGGTTCTTTAATTTCAAAATCTTTATTAGCTCTGTCTATGAGTTTTTGCAAAATATTCGTATATAGATGATAACATATTAAAGTTTTTTTTTACCCCTAAGGCGTTTTTGAATTTTTATTAACTCAATCACTTTTAATTTTAGCTTCAATTATACTAATTGTATCCTTTCTTTTGTAGTTTTGTTGCCAGTACATTACAAGTGTGTTTGTAAAATGAAGAACGTAAAGACTGTTTCCGATGTTTAAGCGTCGCTGAATTCTTTATTCCAATCAGAATGAAATATGTTTTTGCGTTATCGAAATATTTCGACTGGGAAAATTATAATAGCATTAATAGCAATTATCATTTTCATTCAAATCTGGCATATGAATATGTTAATAAAAGACGAAACTTATAAAGCAAAACATGGAGTTACAATTCAATTTGGCCAGAAAACGGCACAAGAAATAGAACAACTTGTTTTTAAACTTGAAAATGCGCATGTCCTCGATAGCAGCGGTACATACCAAGTGATTATCGATATTTTTGGAACAGAGAAACCAAATAAAGTGAACGTAAATGATATTACTATTGTTTCTCAGACGTCTAGTAACCATATACATGAACTTGTTGACTTGAGCTATAGATGGAATGGTCCTATTTCTGTTGCCGTGTTCACTTACAAGAACGATTTTGAATCAGCCATTACAAATTTAATGCATTTTAATTTTTGTTTTTCAAAAATTCAAAGACAAGTTCGTTTCCATTTAGTCTTTCCTCTAAGTAGTGCTCTATCGCCTGAGGAATTAAAACGATTTTCAAACTTGAAAACAAATTGCAATGTTAAATTACAAACTTCAGAACGACTGAATTATGACATTGAAGGTATAGAATATCCGCACAATCTTTTGAGGAATACAGCTGTGAAATTTTGTTCGACGAATTATGTTCTGCTTATTGATATTGATATGATACCAAATGAAAACATGCGCGACGATTTCATGACGTTTATTACTCACACAAAGATGTACCAGAATGATTCCTTGGCCTTTGTAGTGCCTTCATTTGAATATTTTAATACAAATTACTCAGAAATACCACCTGACAGATCAAAACTTTTACAGCAGTGGCGATTAGAGAAAGTCCGACCATTTTATTTCGATGTTTGTTGGAAATGTCAAAGACCCACTGATTACGAAAAGTGGAAGTTTCTTCCAGAAAAATCCTCTCTAGACGTTTCATATTTTGTGAATTGGCAAGATCCATGGGAACCGTTTTTCATTGTCGAGAGAAAATTTCCCCTCTATGATGAACGTTTCAAACAGTACGGATTCAATAGAATAAGTCAGGTATGAAGAAACAACAAACTATCAGAAATTGCATTTATTATAGTTCCTAGTCTGCATTTCGACAACTCATGTCTCTCCATACAGATAGAAATCGTTTCATAAACGCGCAATTTAAAGAAGATGATTATATTATTTTTCTTGACGTTTTACATAGATTCTACAACATAACTGGTTTTTTGTTTTTCAATCGGTCATATTTCAAACATAACATTAAAATAGCTAAAACCGATTTTATTTCACTTTGAAATTCAGCTTCATTTTGTACACTTGCATGTAAAATTTCATCGAAATCCGGAAACTTAGCTTTTTACGTACCTATTACGTTAATGCTAAAGATAACCATTTTGACAAAATACAAAATCAAATTAACATTTAGAAGACCAAAAAACCAAATTCAAATTGAACGACAGAGCCGATAATGAACAAATTACTTTAAGAATCGACAAGATTGGTCAAAATCCATATGGACGTATCTTCACATATAAAGCTCTGTCTTTGGCTATTATTTTGTAGGCCCTTCAGGTTATTTGCTCTGGTCATAAGTCGTCATAAGTGTTGGATCTTTGTATTCCAATTGTCTGATTTATATTTATTTATAAGGGGACATTTATTATTTATATCTGCACTGAATAAACATATTGTTGTCGAAACGGTCATCGACGAAACTAATTCTCTGTCTTCAAATACTTTTCTTCTCTATTCTTTTAGCTCTTAGACAAGCTTTCAAAGAGTGAAAAAATACACTTGTAACTTTTTTCTTACGTAGATATTATTTAGCCGAAAGCGAATCAAGGATCACGGTTATCTCGCTTGCTCCGATGAATAATTAGGTTCCAAAGTTACTGTGATTTAGTATTTCGGCGTCATCTTTCATGTTTATCTTGTGTGATTATCCAGGTTCTCATTAACTTATAATGGTAGGTTAATGATATCAGGTTTGTAGGTTGGTTTTTTGATGTACATGACAGTCTGTCACATGGTTTTTGTCCTTGAACTCAATTTTACGGTCTAATGATAACGTTATAAGTTTTGTGATTAGGTCACTTCCCGGTGTCACTTCTCAGTAACTAATAATGGCAGGTCAATGATATTTCGATCTTGGGTAGTATATGACAGTGTTTCAAATAGCTTTTTTCCTTGACCTCAGTTTTAAGGTCTAGTGATCAAGTTACGTTTTTGTGAATGATTAGGTCACTTTCTCAGAAACTATAAGTGGTTTGGTGTATGGGTTGGTGTTGGGTCGTGCATGACAGTTTGCTATATTGCTTTTGTCATTTTCGTGGTTCAGTGAGCATGTTTGGTTTCTCAATAGGTCAATGTTTGGTATGTTAGTTGGTTTTTGGTAGAACATTCATGGCAGTCTGCCCTATCACTTGTTCATGCGACCTGATTTCACGGTCTAGTGAGCATGTTTCGGTTCTCCTAATTTATTAATGTCAGTGATATTTGTGAGTAGAAACTGGCCTGTCCATTAAACTTGACTTTAATTTCATTTCATGGTTCTGTGACTTTTTAAAAAAAATCATTCATGTTCATTTTTAACACCAATATTCTAAACGTCATTGTGTCTTCTAAGTGGACGTATGTCATTCTGATAACTGATGTAACCTTTACTTTAATTTCATGTTCCAATGACTTTGATACTATTTATACTTTTACGCTTATTTCTCAACAACTGTAACATTTAGTCACGCGTGTGTCCATTTGTCACATGCCATTTACCCTTGATCTCAATCGATGGTTTTTTGTCTTGCCCGCGACGAAAGGCACGGAAATCGAGATATAGGCGTG
The DNA here is from genome assembly GCA_002080025.1 of Modiolus philippinarum. Lineage (NCBI taxonomy): Eukaryota > Metazoa > Mollusca > Bivalvia > Mytilida > Modiolidae > Modiolus > Modiolus philippinarum. The sequence continues at coordinate 41,023 of MJUU01019766.1, forward strand.
CAAAGAATGATGGCGACGGCGGCGTAAACTTTTATATTATTTTTTTTGTGATTAGTCATTTTCTCATTATATGTAACTAGTAGGTCAATGATATTTGGTATGCAGGTTGATCTTGGGTTGAATATGTACACGACAGTTTGTTATATCGTTTTTGCCTGTGACCTCAATTTCACTGACCAATGAACATGTTAAATTTTTGTGATTAGTCTAGTTTATCAGTAACTGTTAGCGGTAGGTCAATGATGTTTGGTTTGTAGGTTTGTAGGTTGGTTTTAGGTAGAACATGACGGTCTTTCATATGGATTTTGTCGTTGACATCAATTTTACGGTCTAATGAGCTTGTAAATTTTTGGAATTAGGTCATTTTCTCTATAAGTGTTATGCCACTGACATTTGGTTTGTAGGTTGGTTCAAGTACAAGACAGTCTGTTACATTGGTCTTGTCTGTGACCTCAATGTTACGGTCCAATGAACATGTTAAATTTTTGTGATTAGTTTCTCAGTAATTATTAGGGGTAGGTTAATGATATGTGATATAAAGGTTGGCCCTGGGCAGTACACGACAGTCTGCTATATGGTTTTGTCTGTGACCTCAATTTCACGGTGTAGTGATCATGTTAAGCTTTTTCGATTCAATCAATTCTCAGTAATTATTTATGGTTCACCAATGATATTTGGTATGTGGGTAGGTTTCATGAAGTACATGACGAAGTGTTATTTGGGCTTTGTGTATAACCTCAATTTCACTGTCCTGTAATTATGTTAAGTTTCCAAGTTATTTTTTAGTGGTAGGTCAATGCTATTTGGTATGTGGGTAGGTCTTAGGTAGTGCATGACAGTGTGCTAAAAGATTTACGTCTGTGACCTAAAATTCACGGTCCAGTGATTTTGTTGAGTTTCCTATTATCTATGGTATGTCAATAATATTTTGGTATGTGTGGTCTTTAATGGAACATGACAGCCTGTTATTTAGCTTTTGCCCTTTACATCATTTTCACGTTCTAGTGAACATGTTTGATTTTCCAGTATCTTTTAGGATTAGGTCAATGATATTTGACATTTAGGTTGCCTTTGAGTAGCACATAACCGTCCGCTACGCTACTTTTATTAGTTACTCTAATTTCATTTAAGCAAACATAAAAGTTCTTTCTGATATAAGTCAGCTTGAGATTTACATCAATTTAGTGGCCACGCAGGAACGGGTGAGACATCAATTGGGTCCACACTTGTATGGTTGTTGTTTTTTCTTTTTTTATGCATTAGTTTCATTTTTATTAGCTCACCTGGCTATGCCAGGGTGAGCTTTTGCCATCACTTGGCGTCCGTCGTCCGGCCGTCGTCCTTCTTAAACCTTTCATTCAAAGATCTTCTCCTCTGAAACCACAGGGCCGATTGGAACCAAATTCGGTCAAAATAGTCCTTGGATGGTCATCTTAAAAATTGTATCCGACAGGTTCGTACCTCATCCAAGGTGGCCGCCAGCCGGGAACATAGTTTTAACATTAGATCCTATGGGAAAACACATTCAAAGATCTTCTTCTCAGAAACTAACAGCCCAATTATAACCAAACAATTGTACTTAGATAGCCCCATCCAAAAAGGGTATCCGGCATGTCCGTACCTCATCCAAGATGGCCGCCAACGGGGAACAAATTTAACATTGGACTGTAAGGAAATGAGATTCAAAGATTCTCTTCTCAGAAACTACTAGTCAAATTTGAACCAAACTTAGTCACAATGGTCCTTAGATGATTCCTTCAAAAAAGGTATCCGACAGATCCGTACCACATCTAAAATGGCCGTCAGCAGGGAACATAGTTTTAACATTGGACCCTATGGAAAAGAAATTCATAGATCATCTTCTCAGAAACTACCAGTCCAATTAGAACAAAACTGAGTCACAATGGTCCTTAGATGGTTCCTTCTAAAAAAGGTATCCGACAGGTCCGTTCCTCATTCAAGATGGCCGCCAGCGGGGAACATAAATTTAACATTGGACCCTATGGAAAAGACATTCGAAGTTCTCCGAACCTACAGGTCCAGTTTGAATCAAACTTTGTCACAATGGTCCTTAGATGGTTCCTTCCAAAAAAGATATCCGACAGGTCCGTACTCCATCCAAGATGGCCGCCAGCGAGGAACATAGTTTTAAAATTGGACCCTATGGAAAAGACATTCAAAATTATTCTCAGAAACTACTAGTCCAATTAGAACCAAACTGAGTCACAATGGTCCTTAGATGGTTCCTTACAAAAAGGTATCCGACAGATCCGTACCTCATCCTAGAAGGAAACTGCTAGTCCTATTAAAAGAAAACTTAGCCACAAGGGTCCTTAGATGGTCCCATTCACAAAAGGTATCTGGCAGGTCCGTACCCCATCCAAGATTGCTGCCAGCGGAAATATACACTTTTAACATTGGACACTATGGAAAAGACATTCAATGATCTTCTTCTAAGAAACTACTAATCCAATTAGAACCAAACTAAGCCACAATGGTCCTTAGATGGTCCCTTTCAAAAAGGTATCTTGCAGGTGCGTACCTCATGCTAGATGATCGTCAGCGGGGAACATTGTTTAAACGTTGTACCCTATAGAAAATACATTCAAAGATCTTTTTCATAGAAACTACTAGACCAATTATGACCAAACTTCTTAGCCACAATGGCCCTTAGATGGTCCCTTCCAAAAAGATATCCGGCAGGTCTGTACCTCATCCAAGATGGCAGCCAGCGGGGAATATAGTTTTAACATTGGACCCTAAGGAAAATACGCTCGAAGGTCTTCTCAGAAACTACCAGTCCAATTTAAACCAAACTTAGCCATAATGGTTCTTAGATGGTCCCACCCAAAAACGATATCCAACAGGTCCGTACCATTTCCAAGATGGCTGCCAGCAAGGAAAACTTAGTTTAAACATTGGACCCTAGAAATTTCGAGAGGAACCCCTGTCCAAATTTTTACTTGAATAGTGGTCTGATATGGTTGTAATGGATGGAGCTATTAGTTACCATGGAAACCAGACCAGAAAACTGAAATTTTAGAAAAAAAGTATTCTGCTAGACATTTTATTTATGATTTCAGCACTATGTAACTAGATTACAAGGGGATTTTTTGTAAAAGGGGGATTGAATGATTTAATTTCAGCAATATGTATTATCTTGATTATGAGGGGAACACCTGCCCAAATTTTTTGAATGGTGCTCTGTTATGGGTTGTAATGGATGGTGGAGCTTTCGGTTGCCAAACAAAAAAAAAACTGAAATTTTAGAAAAAAGTGTTCTGCTTATTTTCAGAAATTTGTAAACACTAGTTAAAAAGGAAAACCCCTGCCCAAATATTTTTTGAATGGGGTTTGTAATATTTTGATTTTGGCAATAATTATTACCTAAATTATAAGGGAAACCAAATTATTTTTGAAAGGTCGTCTGAAATGGGTCGAAATAGATAACACATTCAAATACATTTAAAGATCCTTTCTGAAACAACTTGTCCAATTAGAAAACAATAGTACATTGATGGTACCTTCCAGTAAAGGTATCCGGGTGGACTACACCTCATTCAATATGACTGCCTGCATTTAGATAGTTTATATTGGATTCCGTTCTCTGAAACCACTAATCTAATTGGAACTTACTTGATCACAAAAGTCCTATGGTGGCCCTTTTCAAATTTGCATTTTGCATGTCTTCATCCAATCCAAGATGTCCACCAGCAGGGAACATAGTTTAACATTGAACCCTATTGGAAATGCCTTTTGTGTCAGCCATAGTCCAGGTGAGCGGTACAGGCTCTTGAGAGCCTCTTGTTACTGGTACGCACCAGATACTTTAAAGGTGAATTGGGCATCAGTTTTCCCAAACTTCTATACTAAGTTCATTATGTATAGATGACAATGTTGATATTTAGGCTATACGTATCTGTGTATACAATGTTCATTTTATCCCCAGGAGACCTCAGTTGTTGAAATAACTGTCTCAAGAACTTGAAACATATCACAATTTACCAAAACACATTGATGAAACCAAGTTTCAATAAGACAATTACTAGAAACACATGCTTGGAAATAGGAAATCCTTAAAAACAGATTTAGGCAAAAGTCTTTGTACAGGCTTTGCATTTTATATACGCACTCAACGATTGCAAAAATCTAATCATACTTTCTTTCTTTTCTAGGTATGTGAGATGAACATTGCTGGATACAAATTTGGAGTTTTAAACAATGCATTTCTAGTCCATAAAGGTTTCAAATATCCACATACATTCCATAAAACCAAAGAAATGGAGAATAATAGAAATAGGGACTTATACAGACAGTTTAAAAGGGAATTGAACATAAAATATCCCAACTCAGGTCGTTCCTGTTAATATGGTAATGGCTTAAAATAAACATCTTCATTTTTAAGTTGATTATTTTATATATATATTTTTTTATGCTCCACCTTCGTAGTAGGGGGCATAAAGTTCTTTGGTCTGTACTCCTTTGTCCATGTGAATGAATAGTTTTCGGTTTTACATGTATGTTGTTAACCCTTTAGAACATTTACCATCATGATGAAAATTTGGATATTGATAAACTATCATACGAGTTGCAACATTTTTGTTCCAAACGGGTGCTTTGACCTTCAACTCGTGGATGATGCACTATGAATTTAAAATTTTTCTGATTGAATCTAAATATCAAGATACAGGTAAATGATCAGGTTTTAGTTTTGTGTTGAAGAAAGTATTTAATGAATGGCAATTGATATGATGCTGGGAAATTATGTACTGCAAAACTCTGGTACCAAACTGATGCTATGAGGTCATTGGTAATTGTCTTCTAATTTTATAATAGAATTTGTTATCATATACAGCTTAAGGTTTTTGTTTTTGGAGGTAGTTTATCATGAAGGATTATTTATATGATGAAATTTTCTGAATTCTCAAAGACCACTTTTCCATTTAGATTCTACATACAAACCATACTCTCCGATTTTTTTCATCAAAATTAGTTACTAGTATTTTATGCATCATTATTTAAATATTTGATGCCTATTTGGGAAATTTCCTCAAAATAATAAAGACCACTAATTTTTTATATAATCGCAAAGAATTGACGTCGTATAACGGTATATACTGTTGTCGTCGTCGTTGTCATCGTCTATAGACACTTTTTTTGTCAATAACTTAGGTTCCAGCTGATCAATCGTTACCAAATTTTAACACAATGTCCCTTTTCACAAAAGATTTAGGATTGGTTCAATGGCTGTGTTTAAAAAAAAAGGAGCAAAAAGGGGCAAATTATATATTGCAGTAGAATATTTATCATTTATTGGATTTTGATGGGTTTTTTATGTTTTCCCTAGGAAATTTTCAGTCTGTAGGATGTCAACCAGATGGCCACCAGCGGGGAACATAGTTTTAACATTGGACTCTATGGAAAAGACATTCAAAAATCTTCATCTCAGAAACTACCAGTCCAATTATAACCAAACTTAGTCACAATGGTCCTTAGATGGTCCCTTTGGAAAAAGGTATCCGGCATGTCCGTACCTCATCCAAGATGGCCGCTAGCGGGGAACATAGTTTTAACATTGGACCCTATAGAAAATACATTCAAAGATCTTCTTTTCAGAAAATTTTAGTCCGATTAAAACTAAACTAAGCCACAATGGTTCTTAGATGGTCCCATCCAAAAAGGTATCCAGCAGGCCTGTACCTCATCCAAGATGGCCGCCAGCGGGAACATAGTTTTAACATTGGAACCTACGGAATCTACATTCAAAGATCTTCTCAGAATATACTAGTCCAATTAGAACCAAAATACGCCACAATGGTCCTTAGGTGGTCCCATCAAAAAAATGTATCGAACAGGTCCATACCTTATCCAAGATGGCCACCATCTGGAACATAGTTTTTACATGGAACCCTATTGATTTTAAGGGGAACATCTGCTCAAATTTTTGTATTTTTATTTGAATTGTTGTCTAAATGCTTTAATTTCAGCAATATGTATTACCTTGATTATAAGGGGAACCCCTGCCCAATTTTTTTTGAATGGTGTTCTGTTATGAGTTGTAATGGATTGTGGAGCTTTCGGTTGCCATGGAAACCAAACAAGAATGCTGTAATTTTAGAAAAAAGGGTATTCTGCGAAATTTTATGTTTTGTTTTTCCTGTTGGATATGCCCTGTATCTATGTCAGCCATGGCCCAGGTGTGCGATACAGGCTTTTGAGAGCCTCTTTATTGGATTTTGTCATTCTGTAACAAAACATGAATTCTTTAATATGTATAGTGCAGGCGACACTTGTGTTCCCTGGAACACCCATACATTTTTTTCTCATCATCTACATATGAAATTGATCTCAAACTTGGCATACGGACTTAATTTGATTGTACTATTTTGAGTCCTGTCAGATGTGTACTGACTGCTTGACGAATTGTTGAGTAAATGATATGAAAGATGATTTTTATGCCCCCGTGAATCGAAGATTCGGCGGGCATATAGTTTTTGGTCTGTCTGTCTGTTTGTCTGTTTGTCCACAAAAAACTTTAACATTGGGTATATCTTTTGAATGATAAGTGATAGGGCTCTCATATTTTGCATGTGTATTCCTTGTGGCAAGACCTTTCAAACGATACCAAAATTTTGGACCTCGTGACCTTGACCTTGACATGTGATGGACTTTTTGAAAAAAATAATAAACTTTAACATTGGGTATATCTTCTGAATGGTAAGTGATACAGCTTTCATATTTTGCATGTGCATTCCTTGTGGCAAGACCTTTCAATTGGTACTAGAATAGTTGACCTTGTGACCTTGACCTTGGCCTGTGAACAACTGCATAAAAACTTTAACATTGAGCATATCTTTTGAATGGTAAGTGATGGGGCTTTCATAGTTTGCATGTGTATTCCTTGTGGAGAGACCTTTCAATTGGTACTAAAACATTTGACCTCGTGACCTTGACCTTTGCATGTGACTGTCCGGTAAAATTTCACCAGAAAAATGAAATTATATTTTGTTTAATTTTATATATATTGAAATTAAACTCATTTATGATGAAATGTCCTTGATATCTATAGATTTTTTTTTGTAAAAAAGATTTTTTAAAATAATTCAGCATATTTTCCTCATTTATTCACTTTGGATTTACAGGTACATTGTACTTATATATGTATTATATATATCAATGATGAGTATCTATGATTTCATTTCATCTCTTCTGTGTATTTTTGGGGAACCAGTATTGATGATCCCTGGTGTAATCAAAGTACTGATAACACTGATAGACAGAACACAATGAGTTGACTATAAATGTTCCAAAAAGGGGGGGTTGAAAATTGTTTCCTTAATAATGCTTGGATAATGATTGGAGGGGTTCATTTGGGTGACTTCTGTGATTGCATCCAATTGCAATCATCATTTGATATGATTAAACTTTTCAGTTGATACCAGAATTTATTTTGTCAGAAGGACATTCATTGTTCAAAGTTACTAAATGTTTCTTCTTTACTTCTACTCGGGGGCATAAGTGTTTCACTAAAAACATCATGTTTGTCGATTTTTTCGCAGCTCCTACAAGAGGAGTTGATTTCAAAAATTGGTATGCAGCCTCTTTATGATAAGTTGTAAGGAACATCGTATTTTTAGTCTAACTGTCATGACTGTAATAAGCATCATACTGTCGGACATTTATTGTCCCCCGCTGCAACGTGACGGGTGACATGGTAATGGTCTGCGTCCTTGTGTCCATGTGTCACGTTTTTTTTTGTGGGCGCAACTCCTCAGAAACCGCTGGTCAGAATTCATTTAAATTTTACAGGATTTTTATTCACCATTAGTACTAGATCATATTGCATCGCCATTTTGATTCGTCTAATTGTGTGGGAGTTATGGGACTTTGATTATTTCCACTTTGCTATACAATGGCAAATCTTGTGGACGCCACTTCTCAGAAACCACTTGCCAGAATTCATACAAATTTTACAGGATTGTTAGTCACCAAAAGTACTAGATCATATCGCATCGCCATTTTGATACTTCAAATTTTGTGGGAGTTATGGGACTTTGATTATTTCCACATTGTTATACAATGGCAAATCTTGT
>MJUU01019766.1:49258-62669 GCA_002080025.1 Modiolus philippinarum
TAATTTTACAGGATTGTTAGTCATCATATGTACAAGATCATATCGCATTGCCATTTTGATTCGTCAAATTTTACAGGAGTTATGGGACTTTATCGACTAATGCATGATATAGCCTAGGAACACTGATCAACACTTTGTGGGCGCCACTCCTCGGAAACCACTGAACGGATTATGCTAAAATTTTGTTTAAACATTTGCCACCATATGTACTTAATCATATTATGCTGCCATTTTGATTGGACAAATTTTACAATTAAAGGAATTTGCTGAAATTTTGCTTGGCTGTTTGCCACTTAATGCAGTTGATCATATCCTGCTGCCATTTCGATTCGCAAAATTAGTATTGTTATTGGACTTTATCCAGTTTACTGCAGCGGCGGGGGACATAGCTACGCGTAGCAATCTTGTTTCTATTGTCGAGTTGCGAATGGAATAAGGTTGCATAGCCAACGGTTGCAACTTCTTGTTGAGCTTACATCTCGAAATGTCCGGAAATGATCAACTCATTACTAAAAATTTACGACAATAGGGGTTTCTGTTGTTTCTTTTATCTGTAATTCCTTAGGATATATTGATAGAATCCATTTAGCATTTGCTATATCCAAGATGGCCGCCAGCGGGGTTCATAGTTTTAACATTGGACCCTATGGGAAAACACATTCAAAGATCTTCTCCTCTGAAACTGCTGAGCCAATTGGAACCAAACTTGGCCACAAAAGTCCTTAGATGGTCCCCTGCAAAATGTACTTTTTCAGATCCGCGCTATATCCAAGATGGCAGCCAGCTTGGATCATAGTTTTAACATTAGACCCTGTGGGAAAACACATTGAGAGATCTTCTCCTCTAAAACTACTGGGCCAATTGATACCAAACTTGGCCACAATAGTCTTTAGATGGTCCCCTGCAAAAAATTGTTTTTCAGATCCGCGCTATTTCCAAGATGGCCGCCAGCGGGGACCATAGTTTTAACATTGGACCCTATGGGTAAACTCATTCAAAGATCTTCTCCTCTGAAATTATTATACCAATTGAAATCAAATTTGACCACAATAGTCCTTAGATGGTCCCCTGCACTACATATGTTTTTCAGATCCGTACTATATCCAAAAACAAAGATCTCCTCTAAAACAACCGGGCCAATTGAAACCAAACTTGGCCACAATAGTCCTTAGGTGGTCCCCTGCTAAAAAGTTGTTTTTTCATATCTGTGCTATATCCAAGATGGCTGCCAGTGGGTATCATAGTTTTAACATTGGACCCTATGGGAAAACGCATTCAAATATCTCCTCTGAAACTATTGGGCCAATTGAAATCAAACTTGACCACAATAGTCCTCAGATGGTCCCCTGCAAAAAAGTTGTTTTTCAGATCCACGCTATATCCAATATGGCCGCCAGCGGTAATCGTAGTTTTAACATTGGACACTATGGGAAAACACATTGAAAGATCTTTTCCTCTGAAACTGCATAGCCAATTGGAACCAAACTTGGCCACAATAGTCCTTAGGTGGTCCCCTGCAAACAAGTTGTTTTTCAGATCCGTGCTATATCCATATAGATGGCCGCCAGCGAGGATCATAGTTTTAACATTGGACCCTATGGGAAAACACATTCAAAGATCTTCTCCTCTGAAACTGCTGAGTCAATTGGAACCAAACTTGGCCACAATTGTCCTTAGATGGTCCCCTACAAAAAAGTTGTTCTTCAGATTCACGCTACATCCAAGATGGCCACCAGCGGGGAACATGGTTTTAACATTAGACCCTATGGGAAAACACATTCAAAGATCTTCTCCTCTGAAACTGCTGAGTCAATTGGAACCAAACTTGGCCACAATTGTCCCAAGTTGGTCCCCTACAAAAGATTGTTTTTCAGATCCACGCTATATCCAAGATTACATCTAGCCGGGATCATAGTTTTACATTGGATCCTATGGGAAAACACATTCAAAGATCTTCTCTGAAACTACTTGGTCAATTTGAACCAAACTTCCACAATAGTCCTTAGGTGGTCCTCTGCAAAAAAGGTGTTTTTCCAGATCCGTGCTATATCTAAGATGGCCGCCAGGGGGTCATAGTTTGAACATTGGACCCTATGGGAAAACACCTCCAAAGATCTTCTTCTCTAAAACCGCTGAGCCAATTTGAACCAAACTTGGCCATGATAGTCTTTAGGTGGCCACCTGCAAAAAAGTTGTTTTTCAGGTCCGCGCTTTATCCAAGATAGCCGCCAGCAGGAATATAGTTTTAACATCGGACCTATTGGTAAACACATTCAAAGATCTTCTTCTTTGAAACTGCTGAGCGAATTGGAAGCAAATAGTCTTTAGTTAGTGCCCTGCAAAAAAGATGTTTTTCAGGTCCATGCTGTATTCAAGATGGCGGCCAGCAGGGAACATAGATTTAACATTGGACCCTATGGGAAAACATTCAAAGATCTTCTCCTCTGAAAGTACCTGGCCAATAATAAAAATATACTTGGTCACAATGGTTCATAGTTGGTCCTGTTTGAAAAATTTGCCCCGCATCTCTGCATCACATTCAAGATAGTCCCAGTGGGGAACATAGTTTAACTTTGAAACCTATCAGAAGGCATTCAAGGATCTTCTCTGAAAATATTTAGCCAATTGGAACCAAAATTAGACTCAACGGACCATAGATGGTCCCTTCAAGAAAGGTGACAGTAGGTCTGCACCTGCAACCAAAGTAGATGCCAGTCTTGAAAATAGTTTAACTTAAAATAATATAACATCAATGTCTATGAACAAATTTGAAAATGATGCCTTTAAAATATTGGAATTATTTTAACTGTATATGTCAGCCATGGCCCAGGTGAGCGATAAAGGCTCTAGAGAGCCTCTTGTTTTCTACTCTTTTTAATGTAGCATTACCTCGAGTATTGTGATCAATGCATAGTTCTTTGATGAGGCAATTGTAAAATATGCTTCACTAGAAAAATTATGTTATTGGAAGTTTTGTCTACAGGTACAATAACATATAAACAGACTACATACTATCAGAAACGACTGTGTTGTAGCAAAACCCTGTTTACCAAAAATAAACAGTTTTTATATACCCTTGTGGCATTCTTAAAAACATTTTTGAAAAGAAATCATATTTAATAATTGATCAAATCATAACTGTTTTACTGTTATCTTTTATTTGTAATGAATTCAAAAACAAAAGTCCACCCAAACGAATTCCCATATCAGAATTCATAAGTGTTAACAAGACATATACATGTTATTTTCCAGACATTTTTGTAATTATTTCATCCAGAGTTAAGTATTTCCATTTTTTTACATTTTCTTGGCAACAATCATCATTTTTAACATCTTTAGCCTCGGAACAATTTCTACACTTCTTTTTAATCTCTCCGTAAAATTTCTTTCATTCTGCTCGCTCATATTCGTATCCATAGCAACGGTCATGTATTTTTGCATTTTTCATAAAAATAAGTAACAGTTCCCATCCAATCTTTCTGTAAAATTTAAAATTTAATGCAATTTAGAACATTAAATTTTCTCGCTTTTTGCCGTTTCCATTGCAACAGGCGTCATTTTAAAAATTCAAACACCTATTGCAGAAATGCACTTGCTCCTTTATCATTAAGTCTGCTGTAAGATGGTTTGGAATGAGTGTTGAGAGAGACAGAAGAATGAAAATTTATTACTGTATGAGGAATTTGAAACAAAAGTCAGATTTCACAGCTAGAAATCCTCGGTATAGAAATCAGCTCGTAGGTAATATTTCTGTCAAGTTGCATTCAGTTCTGCGGCCCTTTTCCCCCTTATTTTTAGGAAAAATGAAAGGATATGGAGTAAATGTACATGTGACAATAACATTGCCTGTTTCAATGCACATATTTTGGTAAAAAGGAAAAGAAAACATAGAGTAATAAGAATTGAGTAAAAAAACAATGAGTCTCCCCAAACTTCTTATTGCAGACCGATTAATGATAAGTACGTGGTGAAAATTTCGTTATGGGGAATATCTTAAAGATATCTAGTGTTTGGGTAGAATTTCAAAATATATCTGGTTTGAGAGTTTCAAGAAATTTAATAGAAGTTGAATAAATTTGGGAAAATCTATGATATAGTATAATAAGTGAATTTGGAAAAGTATTGTTTCTAGGGAAAATTCATCAGTAAGTGTGCCTTGATAGTTCCAAAGTTTGCATAAATAACTTTTAAAATAAAGTTAATGGAAATGTTTATTAAAGTAATAATAGATTAAATTGTAAAATGATAGTCTTTGAGAGTTACAGAAAATATACCAAACTTGGAATCAAAACTTGTTGCAATCCAGTAATATAAAAGAGCAGATAAAAAAATAATGGTCACTAGACAAAATTCCAAACAATTAGTAGTCTCAGAATTTGATTTAGTTTATCAATGTTTATTGTATCGAACAGTTTCCAAATTAAATTTGTAAAAATGTTCGTTCTAATTTAAACAAATTGTTCAAGTATGGTTGCTAAGTATAATTCCGCAAAAGTAATTGCTTTTGATAATTTGGGGGAAATTTGCTTATTATAAAAAAAAATAATATAGGATGATTTGGCTATATAGAACATGTCTGAAAGTTAACGTCTTTTTGGCACTTGTTTGGACCAAAACTAATATCTGCGCATTGCATATCAGCTAGAAATGTGCAACGATTACATAAAAAATGGACGCCCAAATGCAGTTTTTTTTAACAGATCGAAGCCAACTGGAAAATATACGATTGGTCATGAGGGTAATAACAAAATTACCAAACAGAATTGTAAAGAGCCGAATTTCAAAGGACAAACAGACAGATTAAGTGCAAAACCTACACAGGAATTGTAAACCCCAGAGTCCTGATTTGGTACAGGCATTTCGAAAGAAATGGTGGGTTAAACCCATTTTAGGGCATGCGAAACTTCTCTTGCTTTGTGTACGCAGTGTCTGTTAGCAACTCAACATATATTGCTATTGAAAGTCGTAGACAGTTGAAAGAAATGATAATCCCATTACAAGGTAAAAATAGAATCATGAATCAGAGTTCGGACCCAAACTTCAAATTTTTCAATTAGGGACTAATATCTAGTAAATAACTTTTTTGATAATCGGAGGAGATGGAATTTTTTGATGCGTTGATTAGTAAGGCGGTCACGAAGATAAGTACGTCTAATGAGATAGTCTGTATAATTTGTGCTAGCTCTCGCGTAACGAATCAGTTATGAAACATACACTTCGTAAGCAGAAGAAGCTGGAATATTGCTGTCCATGTTAGGGAAATTGATAATTTTGAAATTAAAATCGTCCCTTTTGTAGTAAATTTTAGTACTGATGACTATTTTCGTCAAATTCAAGATGAAAGTCCAAATAAGATCTAGATCTTGTGGTTTCTGTTGTGTCTTTTATCTCTAATTCAGGCGGATATATTAATGGGAGATGCGTTATTGATGGAAAGAACATCATCAATTTACCTATAAATGAGATTGAAGGATCCAGCATCATCGTTTACGAATCCCTGAAGAAATTCAGTCTCGTATGAATATAAGAACAAGGAATTTACACAAAACAAAATTAAATGTAATGAAAATACAATATAATATTTACTATAATATAATATGTATAAGGAAGAGAAATATAGAGGAAATTTAAAAGAACTGTATATTAATTTTGATTTTATATTAAATGATTTACATATTTTGTTTAAAGATATACTAAAGGTTTATATTTTTTGAGTTCTATATAATTTTTGATGCACTATATAATCTCCATGGTAACAGCACAATATTTGTGAATTCTAATTTTTAGACAAAGAGTTCATTAACTGTGGTTAGATCCTTTAGATCCTCTCCTTTTATGCTTATGTTTTTTGCCGTGGGATCCGTGAGAATGATGAGAGTGTCCAGAACCATGTCGCTTTCTATGTTTATGAGAACCTCCGGATTTTGGTCTGGGACCACCACATTTGCAGAAATCGTTTAAAGGTCCAAGGTCTCCCCCTTTTCCACTGCAGCATCCACACACGTTTCCCATCTGTAAATAAAAGTAGTATATATTTTGTAAAAGATTTCGATTTATTATTTCATGTTAACATATTTTTTGTTATTTTGTATTGTTTCAAAAAATGCAAACAACATGAAAAAGAAAGGAAATGGGGTAAATGTCAAGGAGACAACATCCCATCTCCAGGTTAAAACGACCCAAAACAAAGCATCTAGGGGTCACCGTACGGTTTTCATCACAGTGAGGAACCTCAAATCATATAGCAAGCCGTAAATGGCCCAAAAAAGTAAAAAAGTGAATAATTCAATGGAAACAAACCTCATCAGTGTACATGTAGATTTTTGCAGGTTACGTTTATAAGCCTTTGTGTGTAATGCNTAGTATATGTGCCTCAGGTATGTGCGTTTGGAAGTTATCTGCAAATAAGCCATCGTCAGATTTTGACTAAAATTTGTATATAGATCACAAATAACCCTTAATATGTTTAAATTTTTATGTCTGCTTGTTATGATATTTCTTCGCATTAAAAACATTCCATCAGGATTTTTTTTTATCAAATCAAATTAACTAAAAGTGATAAGGCCGGTATGCTGCTCATGTTTTCTGTCAGATTTTCAGACTCCTCTGTTTTTATCCATTTCACAGCATTATAATTTTTGTCTTGCATGCTACTAATAGTCACGGCAGAGAGACCCCAAATTCATCAGGTTAACCCTAAAACAAAGATTTTAAAAAAAAAAATTTATTTAATAAAGTAAACATGAAATTGACAAGAGGCTTAAACATGGTCAAAACATCCATGGCAATATTTTGGTTTTTTTTCGCGTAAATTTGTGTACATTTATTTTATAATGATTTGACTCACATACAAATAGAATGAGGTATCTTTAACTTACTTTTTACACATCACTGACTTAGGTTAAAATTAATATTTTACGTACTTATACACTTTTTACGCATCACTGACTTCGGTTGACCTTACATTTTAAGTAATGTCTTGTGTATTATATGACATTGGATCATATTATCTTCTTGTAGATAGATGTATTATAGTTATCAAGCAAGCGTGTGATACAAATAAGGTCATTGTGACCTACTTTTTATGCATCATTAACTTAGTTTGAAATACATCCTATTCTGCAAGGCATGTGAAGAGGAACAACGAGAAAGGATTATTTAGTTACTTGGTTTTACCATGTCTTTGTAAATACTTTGTCTGATGTGCATTTACTCCATATCCGTTAATTGTTAAATTGATCTTGAAAGCATTTATCGTTAGGAATCGTACTGAAAAAAAAAAACAAGCATTATATACAAATGAAGTAACTTTGACCTACTTTTTTACGCATCACTGACCTCGGTTAGAATTTATGTTTAACATAGACAAGACAAGACAAAAATAGTTTATTCAGCCTCAGACACAATGTGTACAAGATGACGCAAAATACAATATATACATACAAAGAAGACAGACAGGCAAATTCGAACACCATATACAATATACAAACATCAACTAACATACAAAAACATCACATACATGGGTAAAAAAAGAAAAACAATAATATTGTAAATAAACAATATTAATCACAACAAATAAGCACTACATATATTTAAAGCAGTTATTTCTGGATTTGTCTTTAGGAACCCTCAGGGCGTATTGCTGCGTTTATTCTTGCAGAGCTGCAAAGACAGAGGCTAAAAGCATGCTTTGCAGCTCTACAAGCATAGCATAGACATATTATAAGATTTTAAGTTTCTGACACTCTCAAAGATACGGAAGCGTATAGTGGACTCGCCTTGTCTATAAAGCACTAATTTTCTTAAATAAAATGGTCTTATCTCCTTATAAGGTGATAAATAGTGTTAAATAAAACAACCTTGTCTTCTTATAAGGCAACAAATCGTGTTATTTATGATAAGTTTTTGCTTTATAAAGACATTTCTCGTATTAATTCAAAACGTTTTACGTTAAATTAAAATAACATTGTATTAACTTACTGCATGAAAACAAATAGAAGAGTTTAGGATGTATTAAGTTAAAACATGTTGTGATATACAAGTCAACAACATATTTTTATTTAAAGTCTTATCTTGCTTTGTAAAACAATAAGCGTTCTTAGTTAACTCGTTTTATTTAGGTGATAACACAAAAAATTACGAATATTTTGTTTAAGAAGACTATTAAATGTCTTATTTAAAACAAATTGTAGCCTTAACATCATCCATTTTGAATGTTACTCAATGGCTTCGTAGCCCTTTATTAACGAATAATATGTAGTGATCATGTTGTCCGTTCGTCCGTCCGTCCTAGTGGTACACACTTTGTGGTGACAACACCTCCTAGAGCACTTGGTGAAATTCAATGAAACTTTCACAGAATGTTCAGCGTATGTTACCATTGTGCACCAGCTATTTAGAAATATGATTTGACTTTATTATTATTATTTTTGGTTGATGTTTTTACTGTCCACCGTTTGGGTATATACTTTGTGGCGACAACTCCTCCTAGACCACTTGGTGAATTCAATGAAACTTTCACATAATGTTCAGTGTATATTGCCATTGTGCACAAGCTATCTATTTTTTACTTGAATTTTTTGTTGTTGATTTTTTACTGCCGCCATAGGGGTACACTTTTTTTGGCGACAACTCTTTCTAGACAATCTAGTGAAATTCTAAGAAACTTTCACAGAATGTTCAGTTTATATTGCCATTGTCACCAGCAATTTAAAAATTTGATTTGACTTGATTTTTATTTTGGATGATTTTGTTTTACTTTTTGAATCAAATGGGGGGAGCGGGGATATGTATTGTTCACAGTTTTTCTAGTTTATTTATTTATCTGCTCCAGTCGTTTTTTGATAGCTCACTTCCGTTTCAATTTCAAAGTTGGATCGTAAATATGGGTATTTTCCATTGAATTTAACAATGAATAGATACTAGGAGGTAAGTTTTACTTGTATTTACAATCACGAGTTTATATATACAAGGTTTCGGCTCTGCAATGTGCAGGAACAATCTTCAGAAATCTTATTAACTTCCTATAATTGGAAATGGACATTAATGGAAATGCAATGATGCACAGTGACTTTTACAAATCAAAATATGAAAGGGTATTGAGTGAATGTACATGTGACAAAAATGCATACGATACATAGAAAACTCCAGTTTATCAAGGACAGGGCTTTTACTCCTGTCTACATCTTGATGTCGAATGAGGGTCTTCAACAAGAGGTGAACAATATTCACCCTCTCAAGCGAGATCAAGAAAGCCCCTAGCGTGTACTTTAGCGATATTCTTGACAAAAATGTTGAGCAACTTCGATCGCAGCTAAAATATGTCATTGAAGCAACACATGTCGAGAGCGGTCAATGAGAAAAAAGTAAAACCGGGCAATGTCTCCCTACAAATATTTATTAAAATATTAAAGTCTCTTTTGGAACAGCTTTAGGCGACTTGAGGCACAACAGGGCGACATAATCGCCTTAATCGCTCAGTTTTGTGAGCCCTGAATAATGTAGATGATAAAAAAACTCGAAAAATATTCGCAAATTCTGTCTGTACAAAGTATAACAGAAAAAATAAACACCCTTGAATGTCATTATTAAACATACACAGTCACAGATGTACAGCATTGATTCATATTAAAATATCCCCGCAGACAAAGTCTGGGGATGTATAGGAATCACCTTGTCCATCTGTCTCTCCGTCCATGTACCTTGTTAGCGCATGTCCTCCTCAACGATTCGTTAGATTTTGATGAAATGTTACACAGTTTTAGTATACAACCTGAAGATGTGCATGAAGTAATATTGTTGATGTTCTAAATTTTGAAGGGGATATAATACATTAACTTGTGTATTTTTCAATGAAAAATGGTTAGGTGCCTTGTCAGAGTATGTTCTCTTAAACAGCTGACTGGATTTTGATGAAATGTTACACAGTTGTAGTATACAATCTTAAGATGTGTATGAAATATTACTTTATTGCACATCTTCATGTTGTATACAACAACTGTGTAACATTTTATAAAAATCCAATAAGCTGTTTAAGAGGGCATGGTCTGACAAGAAACCACCCCCAAAGTTGTTCCAAAAGAGACTTTAAGTTTTGATTTGTAAAAGGTACTGTGCATCATTGCATTTCTATATCTGTCCATTTCCAGTTAAAGCAAGTTAATTAATAAGATTTCCGAAGATTGTTCCTGCTCATTGCAGAGCCGAAACCTTGTATATATAAACTCATGATAGTAAAAACAAAGCTAACTTACTTCTTAGTATCTATTTAATGTAAAATTCAATGGAAAATACCCATAAATATACTTTGAAATTGAAACGGGAAGTGAGCTAACAAAAACGACTGGTGCAGATTAATAAATAAACTAGAAAAACTGTGAACAATACATACCACCGCTCCCCCCATTTGATTCAAAAAGTAAAACAAAATCAACCAAAATAAGAAATCAAGTCAAATCAAATTTTTAAAAAAGCTGGTGACAACGGCAATATAAACTGAACATTCTTTGAAAGTTTCATAGAATTTCACTAGATGGTCTAGGAAGAGTTATCGCCGCAAAGTGTGTACCTTTATGGTGGCAGTAAAAAATCAACAACAAAAAATTCAAGTAAAAAAAATAAATAACTTGTGCACAATGGCAATATGCACTGAACATTATGTGAAAGTTTCATTGAATTTCACCAAGTGGTCCAGGAGGAGTTGTCGCCACAAAGTATATATCCCAACGGTGGACAGTAAAAAAATCAACAACAACAAAAAAATAATAATAAAGTCAAATCAAATTTTTAAATAGCTCGTGCACAATGGCAACATACACTGAACATTCTGTGAAAGTTTCATTGAATTTCACCATGTGCTCTATGAGTTGTCACCACAAAGTGTATACCACTAGGGCGGATTGAATAACGAACGGACGGATGAACGGACCCCATAATCACGATATATCATTCGCTAATAAAGGGTTACGAAGCCATTGAGTAACATTCCAAATGGATGATGTTAAGGCTACAATTTGTTTTAGATAAGACATTTAATTGTCTTCTTAGACAAAATATTCGTAATTTTTTGTGTTATCACCTAAATAAAACGAGTTAACTAAGAACGCTTACTGTTTTACAAAGCAAGACAAGACTTTAAATAAAAAATGTTGTTGCCTTGTATATCACAACATGTTTTAACTTAATACATCCTAAACTCTTCTATTTGTTTTCATGCAGTAAGTTAATACAAAATTATTTTAATTTAACGTAAAACGTTTTGAATTAATACGAGAAATGTCTTTATAAAGCAAAAACTTGTCATAAATAACACGATTTGTTGCCTTATAAGAAGACAAGGTTGTTTTATTTAACACTATTTATCACCTTATAAGGAGATAAGGTTATTTTATTTAAGAAAATTAGTGCGTTATAAGGTGTTCTTATAGGACAAGGCGAGTCCACTATACGCTTCCGTACAAAGACAAGTTATTTCTTGGAATTCTACTTGGCAACCAAATCTTAATACAAGCTACATCATCTTACTGAGAAGCCGAGACACTAAAATCACCACATTTTTATCCTTTCCACTTTTAAATCTTCTTTAAAAAATCATATTTATCTGAAATCCTTTCTATTTTCAAAAGGAGAAGCGAACCCCAAGACAGTTTAAAAAAGTAAAAAAGTCCAATTACCTTAAGTTTGTTGAATACTTTTATTCTCCAAAAAAACTTCAAAGGTAGTATAGTAGTACAAAAGTAGTATAGTAGTACAAAGGTAGTATAGTAGTACAAAGGTAGTATAATAGTACTACTTTTGAGAAGAAAAAAACGTTCAAGGACTTTATATAGTAATTTGAAAGAATATGCTGTCCAACGTTTCATTAAATGTATTGTTTTTATGACATAATGAAACAATCAAATTCAATTTCAAATATTTGTATTGGCAATAAACATTCTTTCAAAAGGTTTTTATTGTTAAGGGAAACATGATTAGTGATATAAGCTTAAGATCCAATTTGGAAACAAAAATGCAGAAATTAAATTAATTTATTTAAATGACTTGATCAAAATTTTAGACACAAACGTCACGTGTTATTCACATGCAACACAATGAACTTCTTTTAATGAAATTGTGGCGTTAATATAGCTGGTCTCTGATGATCCGTCTATTCATTTGAAGAAAAGAAATGTCAAGATCATCAACAGTCTATATTATATCCTATATCTGAATTATACTCCAGTTTGCTACACTGGGAAAAAATACAAATGTATTATACAGACCGAAGAAATGTCCACCTATTGGTCTCAAATTTAGTACCAAAATTTTCATTGCTAACATTGGTATCTGCACCAGCAACATGACATTTCACTACAACAGGCTCTACGGGTTTTATATTTGTACAGAATAGACTTTTCTCAGAATGTAATAATCAGACAAAAATCAGAACATTATTATATTTCTAACATGTTCAAAATAGTTCTCGAATGGTTCTCGCGCATAATTGAAAGAAATATATCCAAATCCCCTAAAAATACAATTATTGGTTTCCAAATTGAAAAAAAATCATATTTTACAGAATACATCAAGGGGCTTTTTGTTTGCACCAAGATAAAAATCAAAAATAAGAATTCAATAACGAAAATATAATATAATCTATATAATAATGAACGTTAATACTGACATACATTTGTCTTTTTAATAGTTATAAAGCCAAAGAGTGCGATACACTGTGTCGAACCTATCGGTCTAATAAACAATGATTATAAATGAAAGCCAATCTTTGGTTCAATCTTAATAGCGAATGCAGGCGTCATGTGCTATGTACATGCATTAAAATTTCCAATTACAATGAACTTGACATCGATATTTCCGTGTTGCTATTTATTACTTGAAACCACAACCATATACAAATCTACACAAAAGAAATTATTGTTTGGAGCCGAAGTCCAAATAAAAAAAAAACGAAGTAGGTGCAAAATCAACCGAAACATTGGAAATCAAAATGGTACTGACTTTTTGCATTCATTTCAAAAGAAATAGCGGATTACCCCGAATTTTCATAAAAATACTATGCAAACAAGAGGCTCTTAAGAGCCTGTATCGCTCACCTGGGTCCTGCAGCACTATAATTCCCAATTGATGGTCCATCTTTGGTGGTGTATGTACATAAAGATCAGAAACTTTTTATAAAATTCAATTAAAATTGTTCAAGCAGTTTCAGAGATTTTTGAATGCAGTTTCCAAACTTAAGGGGTCTATGTTAATCTACGTTCCCTGCTGGCAGCTTTTTATGCCCCGCCACGAAGTGGAAGGGTCATATAGATTTACCCTTGTCCGTACGTCCGTACGTCCCGATGTTAAGTTTTGCGTTTAGGTCCATATATTGGCAACCTCTTGTGGTATTTTGATAATATTACATCAGTACATGCAC
>MJUU01019766.1:79013-109042 GCA_002080025.1 Modiolus philippinarum
AGACATCATTTTGTAAATGGCGGTCAACGACTATTTTTTACACCATAAAGTCGCAACATCAATATCTATTTGGAAACAAAATTTTATTGAAGTCAGACAATGTTGAATTTTCCGGTCTTATTTGGTGGCCATTTTGAAAATGGCAGGCAACAAACAATTTTTAACATAAGTTTTGAAGTTGCCACATCAATATCTATTTCGAAACCAAATTTCATTGAAATCAGACAATTTATTTAGGGGTCAACTCCGACCTGCCGTTGGGTGTTGGGTTTCCTCACCGTTCATTGAAGATCTTATGGTGGCTTTGAGTTGTTATTGCTCCCCTTTGGGTCGTTGTCTCTTTGACACATTCCCCGTTTCCCTTCTTTTTCCTAATGTTTAATTTTCCCGCCCTTTTTGGCAGCCATTTTGAAAATGGCAGTCAACGAGCAATTTTTAATATGAGTTTTAAAGTTGCCACATCAATACCTCTTTGGAAACCAAATTTCATTGAAATCGGACAATGTTGAATTTTCCCGCCTTTTTTGGCGGGCATTTTGAAAATGGCAGTCAACGAACAATTTTCAACACTGGTTTTGAAGTCGCAACATCAATATCTATTTGGAAACCAAATTTCATTGAAATCAGACAATGTTGAATTTTCCCGCCCTTTTTTGGCGGCCATTTTGAAAATGGAGGTCAACAAATTATTTTCAACACCAGTTTTGAATTCGCCACAGCATGACAAACATTTCATCATTTTACACTTAACCTTCACCTTCTATAGTTTTGGAAATAAATAACAAAATACCGAAGTTACGGTTAAATTTATTTTCTGCATATGCGCATTTCGACAACTTATGTCTCATCAGTGCAGATCAAACCAAAAAAGACAAAAAATACAAAAAATAAAAAAATTCGGTGAAAAAAGGGCAATAACTCCTACCAGGGGTTTTGGATTTTCTTCAAAATTTCAGGGTGGGTAGATCTTGATATGCTGAACATTTTTGCAATTTAAAGTTGACCTCTATCTGTTATAGTTTTTCAAATAAAAAATAAATTAAAATTTTGAAAATTTTACGGAAAAAGGGCAAAAACTCCAAGACGGTTTTTCAGATTTTCTTCAAAATTGCAGGGCGGGTAGATCTTACCATGCTGATCATTTTACCACACGTCAGATTTTTGATATCTGTAACAGTTTTCGAGTTATTTGCAAAATACAGCAATTTACCCCTATGTTCTATTTTTAGTAACAGCAGCCATGTTGTTTGATCCTCGGACTAATCGAACACAATTTTGAAACTGCATACCCTGGTGATCATTCAGGCCAAGTTTTGTTACAATTCGCCCAGCAGTTTCAGAGGAGAAGATTTTTGAAATTGTTGATGGACGGACGGACGGACGACGGACGCAAAGTAATGGCAAAAGCTCACTTGGCCTTTTAGGCCAGGTGAGCTACAAAAAGTATTTATAACGCTATACAGTAGTATGGAGTCAATTGCCAAATCCCAAAAAACTTGACAATTGTAAGATGTGGTTTTTACTGCTTTTTTCAGTCTTAAATTGTATTTATTTACCGGGGTATTTCTTCACCTACGAATAAGAGCTCGGCGATATTGTCGTCAACTTCATTCGTCCGCTCGTGTGTCATGTTTCTTTAACGCGATGTTTTAATTCTCTTATAGATCTGTAACATATATTGAAGAGAAGATAACAGGAAACATCTACAATGGCCAAAAATAACATTCACATTCCACAATCTACCAGAGAACCGCACATGAAAAGAAATAGAAAGACAAGGGACAAACGCAGACGACAATAAGAACTCGGGAAAGCCGGACTTCGTACCAGCACTAGTAACATTTAGCGGTAGGATTAAACCAGTTTGTCTTTTTCAGATGCGCAGTAAGTTTCCGGGATTGGGATATTGGTCTCGATCCATCTGAAAATTTGTATTTGGCAATTTTGGGTTGAAAAACAAAACCCTGAATACTAAAAATTGCTAATTGTTATTAATATTTGGGATGAATTTTCGAAAATCTAAAAAAATTGTATGTCGTACGGTAAAAAATGCAGTTTACTGGCAAGCCTTACCACAGCCTGTACATTGACACCCTCGGACATTCAGGAAATGTATTGTTACTGCGATTTTAATGCAATAAAACAATTTCATGTCTTATTTGTATTTTATATAGTTCTAAGTTTACAAAGAACAAAAATTGGCAGGAACCTAATTTGTCCGAGGCATGTAACTGCCAGTCAGTTTCTACCAGTCAAATCAGATGTTACATTAATGTTGCATTGGAACCATACATTCTTTTGGAGTTGTATTTAGTATTTGATTTCAATTAAAATTTAAATATTTGCAATCCACAATCGCTACTTATATTCGGAATTCTTCCTCGCAACAAAACCTATTAAAAATATATTTTCTCTGATTGTTTTTCAAAAATATTTGATTCCCAATTAAGTAAAGATCTTATTAGCAATCATTGATTTGGATTTGTACAAGATAAAGTTTACCCATTTCAATATGGCAGGAAATCGAATAATATTACGTCACCGAAATGTTGTCAATGTAAACTTCACACACTTGAAGTAATTTGAGTACAATGACTATAGTTACTGAATTTAAACATACCGTTGTATAGTAAATATTACCAATAAAAATAACACGTTAAAAGTGCATGTTAATGTATTTAGGGGGGGGTCACTTCTGTGGAATTGGGTACAGGCCTGCCGCTGGCATTTTGAAAATACCCCCTTTCATATAGTTCCCCCAAAAAATATTGACCCATTCATATAGTAAATTTCAAAAATAAGCAACCCAACTGTATAGTAAATATGTGTAATTTGAGTCAGAAAACCATTAATTTCACAAAAAGAATGTTCTTAAACATCAAATAATGATAAAACCTGATTAATTGCAGCAACCAGTAGAGATTCTGTGGTAGAGTATTCAATACGTGGGGTATGAATTTCTTAAAATATTGCAGTGTAAGTACTTTCCTATAATATGTTCTCAAACTAGACATTTCATTGGTTACTTAAATTTTACATGGGGTATTGTACAATCAACCAAATCACGTGCTCGAGATCACGTGCAACAATACATATTTCTTCTTTTGCCATTTGTATTGAAAATATTCCAATGATGTAGTATTTAGTATTACCTAGCTACCATAAAACAATCGTTGATTCTTTGTTGAAGAATTACACAAGTGCAATATGCCTAGACCATCTACTATACCTTGTCGCCAATCACCACCAACTGTCTCAAATTCAATTTTATTATCTCCTGTTGGTGTTTAGGGTCCGACTGTTTAATTTGAAGGGGGTACGTTTTCCCCAAAAGTATTTTAAAGCTTATTTCACGTGAAAGGATATTTTGGCTGCAAAAATAATGAGAAAAAATATTCTGAAGGAAGCTTTCTGCCCCCCCCCTATATAGTGCTAATTTTGAAAAAAAATGTTGATACCAGTTAAAAATATAAATATATTTTTCTATCGACAACGACCCATCCCCTTTTAACTTAAATGGTCGGCCCCTAAACATACTTGCTTCTATGAAAAATTAAAACATTAAAACTAAATTTGAATTTATATAATGGTGAATGAAAGGATATGGAGTAAATGTACATGAGACAAAGTCTCTACAAATACATGGTAAAAAAAAGCAAAGGAACAACGCTTTTTTTGTTGTTCTTCATCTTGAAGTCACCATGAGGCCTTCAACAATGAGCTTTGCAAGAAAAATATAAAACACTTTTGGACATTTTTGTCCTACATCGAGACCAATACCGAAATTCCGAAGGCTAATCACACATCTGTGGACTATATGTAATGTAACAAAGGGGATAACAGGAAACATCTACAATGGCTGAAAATTACAGTCACATGCCACAATCTCCCAGGGAACTACACAGGAAAAGCACAAAAAAGACAAAGGACAAACGTAAATAACGATAGGAACTTGGGACAGCCGGACCTGGTACCGGCACTAACAAAAACCAGCGGTAAGGTTAAACCGGTTTATGCGTACCCAAACCTCGCCTTTATCTGTCCCGTTTCCCTATAATACAATAAACATACGACGAATAAAACCCAATAAGGTAGACTACTAACTCCATGACCACAATCTTGAAAGGAGAGAAAATGAGAATACGCAATTTAGAAAGATGGGTCAAGGGGTGCTCGCTCAAGGAGCATATTCTGCTGGTAAAACACTGTCGAACTACGGAAGAAAAAATCAAACTCAAAACTTCCTGAGGGTCTTGGTCAAGAGATCTCAAAGCTAATTTTACTGATGCAAGCAGAGTATCTTGTCGATATTCCCTATTACGTAAAGAATGAAGGTTACGTACCAGCTTTCCTTGATCTTTAATCAGTTTTTGGCATTGTGTGTGGCTACGACGGCTATCCATGAACTGGATTGTAAAACAATATGCTTATTTACATCTTACAATGTAGCAATGATATTATTTTTCATGTATAAAATTTGGTATAAATTAATCTGTTCATTTCTCTTGTACAATGGAAAGACACTCTGAGGAAACGATCATAATCGTCGTTCATGTAGTTTTGGTTTACCAAACTGCATGGTCCACATCAAATCCTAATCATTGTCCCGTTTCCCTATGGATTAATAAACATACGAATAAAACCCAATACAGTTAGACCACTAATTTATTCCAGGACCACAAAATACGTGATTTTGAAAGATGGCCAAGGGACGCTCACCACTATTCTGTTGGCTAGCCCAAGGAGCATTGTCCAACTACGGAAGAAAAGAGAGGCTAGTATGTGTGCTGATTTTCAGGTTACTAGACCTCAAAGCCAATTTAACGGATTCAGGCAGAATATCTTGTCGATATCCCTTACTAAGTAGAGAATGTAAGTAACGGCAAAGTTTTCTGAATTTTTAATTAGTTTCTGTCAATCTTTAACAAATTTATGAGCGTCAGTGCAACAGATAATCCCAAAGCATTGACCTATACAGTGCATTTCAGTATCAGTTTATAAGAATCCATTATTGGTTTATGTGAGGTAATATTACATAATTGGAATGTTTTCAATACAAATGCACTTGAATAAAGCAGAAACGAATTGTACGTGGTTAGGCCCATGGTTACTAGACATAAACAAAGTGTTGAGTTGTCTCTCTTTTTTAAACAAGTAGAAAGGAGAAAAAAAGTCTGTAGATGAAACCTAAATACATAAATTTAGATACGTAAACGTATTGAATACTCTACCATATAATATCATATATTCTAATGTAACATTTATATATATATATTAACATCTTTGTCATACTGTCTTAATTTATGTTGGATATGAATTGCCGTGAGTTTGATTTATGATTATATAATACCCCCTTTCTTCACTTGCTTCGGTATTCGTTTGCCGATGTGTTATAAAACAGAGGTTTTGATTGGTCAAAACTGACCGTCAATTCTCCCATCTACACACCTAGAATAATAAACATAAGAATAAAACCCAATACAGGTAGACCACTAATTAATTCATGACCACAATGTTCATGAGAGGAAGAAATACGTGATTTTGAAAGATGGCCAAGGGATGCACACCTGGGACAAAGTAGGTTCCTGTTTAGTAGGTTCCTTCAACAGTTTATTTCCAACCACAAAATGAAAACCTCAATCTAAAAAAGTAAAAGTAGTATTATGTGTGTGGCCACAACGGCTATCCATGAACTGGATTATAAAAATGTACCAATGATTTTATTTTTCGTGTATGAAATTTGGTATAAATTAATCTGTTTATTTCTCTTCTACAATGGGAAGACACACTAAGGAAACATTGATAATCATCGTGTAGGTATTTTTGGTTTACCAAACTGCATGGTCCACATCAAGTCCTAGTCATTGTCCCGTTTCCCTATAGAAGAATAATCATACGAATAAAACCCAAATACAGGTAGATCACTAATTAATTCCATGACCACAATGTTGAATGAGAGAAATACGTGATTTTGAAAGATGGCCAAGGGATGCTCACCGCCATTCTGTCGGCTAGCTCAAGGGACATTGTCCAACTACGGAAGAAAAGAGAGGTTAGTATGTGTGCTAATTTTCAGGTCACTAGATCTCAAAGACAATTTAACAGATTCAGACAGAATATCTTGTCGATATTCCTTACTACGTAGAGAATGTTAGTTACGTCCCAGTTTTCTGATTATGAATTTTTAATTAGTTTCTGTCATTTTCTAAAACAAATTTATGAGCGACAACGTAATAGATAATCCCAAAGCATTGACCTATACAGTGCATTTAAGTATTTCTTCAACGAAGAATATAGGTGGTAATATTACATAATTGGAATGTTTTCAATACAAATGCACTTGAATAAAGCAGAAACGAATTGTATGTGGATAGGCCCATGGTTACTACACATAAACAGTTGTCATACTGTCTCAATTCGTGATGGATATGAATTGCCGTGATTTTCGAATTCCCTGCCTCTGTATTCGTTTGTCGATGTATTATATCATCAGAGGTTTTGGTTGGTCAAAACTGACCGTCAATTCCACCATCTACACACTTAGGACAAAGTAGGCCCCTGTTTATCGGAGAAGGACATTTCCGAAAAAATGGTGGACGTTTCCGAAAATATTTTTTCTCTTGTCCGAAAATTATTGTTCCCTTTTCCGAAAATAAAAATTAGGACTTTTCCGAAAAATTATCACGTGCACCTCTTCCATAAGCCGTGTAAATAAAATGTTTGCCCCTTGTTTAAAAACAAAAATATGCATGCTATATTTTTATAACATGAGGAACAGCTACCCGCACAGCAGGCGGAAAGGTATGCAAGATGACAACGACAACTTATCTTCAGTTTAAGTTTCATTGTACGGTGCATCTGCAATTATATTTACGACAGAACTAAAAAATGCAACTACAATGAGTGTAAAATTTCAAGCACAATTCACCACATATCTTCACCAGAAAAACACATAAACCAAACGTAAACAACAATAGGAACTCGGGACAACCGGACTTGGTACCGACACTTGCAAAGTCCATCTCTATTTATCAACCAATTTCAGAGGACCCGAACCTCCTTTTCTCTCAGTGTGCAATGAATAAAACAATAAAAACAAATACAGGAAGATTTCTCTAACTATAAAATCACTTTATTAAAGAAAAACTGATACCATATTTTTTTTAAAGTTTACCTGTAATATTTTTTTTCGGTAAAGGGATGTCGGGTTTTTCGGAAACGTCCATTGAGGGATTTAAATTTTTTTCGGAAATGTCCTACGCCCCTGTTTATTATGGTCCCTAATATGGTAACAAAAACACAAGCCAAAAATAAAACATGAAATCTTTTAATTGCATTAAAATCGAAACAACAGTTCATTATTTGAATATCAAAGGGCGTAAATCTTGATTTGGCTGTAAAATATCCGTTTACAGGCCCCACCACGAGTCGCCTGTAAACTTCTTTTTGACCGTCAAATCTAAAATTTCGTAATACTAACTATTACGAAATTTTACAGGATAAAGCTCTTTATATTGGCGTTATTGTCATATATAATTGATGCAGAAAAGATTTTTTTTATCAGTGATGATAAATTCTGACTGATGCGAGCGCGCTTATGCAATTTTTAGATACAAATTTTGGAGTTCAAAACTAACTCTTCACCGTGTATTTTTCAACTAAATTTTCAACTAAATTAAAAGAAAAATATATCGTGATTTGCATAGATGTTTCATCTTTTCAATCATACAAATTATTGGGAAAATAACGCCATGAAATGCAAAATTTCGCGGTATATTTCTAAAAAGCAAAAGTTATCCAAATTTGAGAGCCAAATTTGTGTTTTTTGGGAATATATTTATTTTTCAAAATTATACTATGATTTGCAGCAATCTTTTCCTATAAAATAATGTATTTTGTATTAAAATCAGTAGAAAAATGTAGCTGTAAAATGTACTTAGATTTCCTTTGTTTCAACAGAGAAGAGCTAAAAAATTCGACGATTGACAGGTAAATCTGCTACGACACACAAATTATAAGATGTGAATGTTTCCAGTTCCGTTAGATATATAAGCCAAGAACATATATTGAATATACCATTCAAAACAAGTTTAAACTTCACATAATCTTTAGAGAAATGAAAATTATGCGCCGTATGCAGGAGCATATGGATGTACGATAGGAAATCTCAATTTTGTGAAAGATCTAATTACGACACTCTTGCCAAAAGATCAAGGCCATCAATAGCTACATATAGGTATAAAGGTCGGTTGGACTAATATCGATGTGACAGTTGAAATGGAATCCACATTTTTGCTTTGTCCGATTGGAACTATCAAGCTATTTGTTGTAAACTGGTCATTCACGCATATTCAATGGTTCATATTCAATTACCAACTGATTTGAAAATAACTAAAAGCTTAGACATATTTAAGAAAAAATGTTTCAAACTATTTTTTGTCGACTTCTTAATTATCTATTTGTATATTATTGTTTGTTTTATATGTATGTCATACTTAATATTGTTATATATTAATTGTTGTAAATATGTTGATTTCAGAGGGCCCAAATGAAAATTAGACAATGTCTAATTGGGTTACCCTCTTAAAATAAAGATTTTATTCTTATATTATATTATATTATTATTTTTCATATTACTTGAATTTTCCCGGTAGCAGGACGTCGCAGAACAAAACCTGATAGAGCAGTGGTGTCACCAAACAATAAATGTCGGATGAATTTCGTTGTATTGCTGTCATAAATTTATCACATTTGGAGATGCTATTTATCAACAGCAAGTTGCAATACCAAGGGCACGAATTGTGCTCTTCTACTGACAGACTTGTTTTATTATTCACACGAGTCTCAATTTCTTCAGGAATTCAGGAAATTGTTAAGGATCATATAATTTAATACATTGATAAATTGATGATTTTCTTTCCATTAATAACGCATCCTTTGCTAAATGGATCCCATCAATATGTCCCCCTGAACTAAGATAAAGAAAACAAAAGAAACCACTTGTTGGACTTGCATCTCAAATGTGGCGAAAACTTTCACCACAGTACTAAAATTACGAAAACAGGACGATATCAATTTCAAAATTATCAATCTTCCTCACATGGACAGTAATATTCCAACTTCTCCTGCTTACGGAGTGTATGTTTCACAATTGATTCGCTACGCAAGAGCCAGTACAAAATATACAGACTTTCTTGTTAGACATAGCTATCTTTGTGACTGCTCAAGGCTTCAAGAATTCCGTCTCAAACAATCATTGAAAAGTTCTTAAATAGATATCAGCCCCGTATGGAAAAAAATTGAAGTTTCGAACTATGATTCAAGATTCCTTTTTACGTAATACTGGGATGATATTTTCTTTTTACTGTCTACGATATTTCAATAGCAATTGTTGTTGAGTTGCCACTGTACACTACCGCAATGGAAGGGGAGGTTTAGCGACCATAAAACTGGTTTAACCCACTTTTTCTTTTGAATTGCTCGTACCAAATTAGGGCCATTCCGGTCTACAGTTTTGACGATGATTTCCACCTACTCTTTTTGCCCTTTATATTTCGGTTCTTGAATTCTGTTTGGTTATTTTGTTATTACCCCCTTTCTAATATAATGTTATTTTACCAATACAGTATTTCGTACCACTGTGAGTACAAAAATTATTTATATCATTACATCATACCTGGACCAATACCTGTACATTATCAACTCTTGACGTCTAAAAACAAAACTGTGCGACAAGCCTGATGATTTCTATTTTCCACTTACCCACAAGAACTTCAATTAAATAAAGCTAACAATGATTCCAAATACTACCCATTTTGTGGATCTAACTATCATTATTGACTCTGGTAAAATAAGAACTTAAATATATGTTTTGATTTCACAATTACTAATTTTCCCTTTCTTGATGGCGGCATTCCTGCAGCTCCATCATACGGGATGTATATATATTTCTCAGCTTGACAATGTACGATTCCCATGAGCTTGCTCTACTCTTGACAATTTTAATGAACGTAACCTTACCATCATAGCCAAACTTTAACAACAGGGTTAAAGACTTCACAAGTTGTTTAATACATTGAAGAAGTTTTTAAATAGATATGAACATTTGATATATTACGTTACTCGCAAACATCTTATTACTAAGGGCATTTCATATCCTCTACACTGTAAAAACGGCGTTTAGGTTTTAAACACTTAGAAAACATGTTTAGCCCTAAACACGTTTAGGATTGTGTTTAATTCCTAAGCACTATAGGGAAGAAACGTGTTAACTGCTAAACGCGTTTAGGTTTTAAACATGTTTAGAGGTGCAAATGGCATTCTAAGCCCATTTCTAAACATCTAAACAATAATTACGTGTTTAGATCTAAACATGTTTAGATAATAGTGAAGTGAAGAGTTGTTGTCCGCGTAGAGGGCGCTGCAATCTTTCTTTGTTTGATTTTGAACGTGGCGATAAACGTGCAGCTTGGTGTCTTGCATGGGAAGTTGTTGATACATAACAGATTTATTTTGTTTTAAAGGTATGTTTTTGAATATTAATTTTGATTCGATGCCAAGTAAAGATGCTACATTGATATATTTTTTATTTATTTAATTTGTGTTCTTTGTAATTCATACAATGATTTAATGTGCCATTCCTTTTCATGTAACTTTTTGTAGTATGATTTTTGTATAATTTCAAAAAAAAGATATAAAGGAATGTATTTCAACATATTTTTCGCTATTCTTTTTTTTGAAGGTACTGGATACATATATTATTGCTTAATCATGTAATGATTGTTCTTTTATGTCGTTTCAGGAAAGGAAAGCTACAGTTGCTGATCAAGTTGGCTGACAATACTTTCTCCACTGAAGCAAAACTACAGAGAAGAATTTTGATATAATAAAATAAATTAATTAATAAAATAAATGAATAAATACGATGAAACAAAAGTAAACAAAACGCCACACCCTCTGAATAACTCTAAACGTGTTTAGATTTTAAACGCGTTTAGATTTTTTGGCGTCAAAAAATTCGGGACAAAAATGTGTTCAGGATTACGTTTAGGATCTAAACGCCATTTTTACAGTGTATTTTTACGAAAATGTTGTTCAAAAAACTGATAAAAAATCCAGAAAAGCTGGGACGTAATTTGCATTCTTTACGTAATAGGGATATCGACACGATATTCTGTTTTCATCCGTTAAATTAGCTTCGAGATCTTGTGATCTGAAACTTCCACACACATACTAGCCTCTATTTGATACTGGCAATGTCTACTAAAATTAATGATGATTCTTGACCAAACCCTTCGGGAAGTTTTTTATTTGATTTTTCTTCCTTACTACGACCAGCAAACCAGGCTCCTTTAGCTAGCCGGCAGAATAGCGGCAATCACCCATTGACCTGTCTTTGAAAATTACATATCTTTTTTTTTCTTTTTCTCTCATTTCGAGATTGTGGTCATGGAGTTAGTAGTCTACTTGTATTTAGTTTTATTCGTATGTTTATCATACTATAGGAAAACGGGACCTATAATTGGGAGGTTTGGATACCCACAAACCGGTTTAACCCTACCGCTTACTTTTGCTAGTGCCGGTATCAAGTCAGCTGTCCGGAGTTCTGTCGTTGTTCTTGTTTGTTTTTTGTCTTATGTGTGTTTTTCATGTGATTTCTGTGGCATATTTTAGCATATAATTGTAATTTTCAACCATTGTATATGTTTCCTATTATCCTTTTTTTCATTTCTACTAGTGAACCTTTTTTGTTTTTTAGCAGTAATATTCCCACATCTCCGTTACATGACGTCTTCATTTAAGTTCAGTCACTGTTCCAATTGCCACTACAGACGTTTAAGGACCGTAAATATGATTTGACAGACGGACAATGTTTCTATTTTACAGATGAGAAAAGATATCCCTGAGTAGATCCAGAGTTATAACCGGACTGACAAGCACCGACTGTGACAAAACTGGACTTTTCACTGGCAGTGTGACGGATGCCGCATGTGGAGTAGATCTAGCTGCGGAACCGTAGCTCTATAGGTCCTTTTATTTTTTTCTGATTTGGCGGACCATAGAGCTACGGATTTTCCCCTATATAAAACTTGCGATTTTGCGACATGAATTTTGTCGCACGTTTTTTGACAACCGGACGCCAAGCGCAGGCAGTCTCATTTATGTATTTCGTTTCTTTAAATGTTTATCCGCAACCTTCCATATTTATTTACCAATAAATATTCATTTCCTGTTTGGCATTATCATAACAAACGTCATCGTTGGGGTCAAACCGCCTTCGGCCATCTTGCTGACATCAATCTCATTGGGAACGAGACTTTTCGGGAGGCGGGACTAAATGCAAATCGTATCCGGAACGGATATACTAAAGTAAATATTTTGTCGATCTCTGATTTGAATAGCAGCATTTATCACTTTTGCAAAGCTTTTTGAATGCAAATAATTAATTCATCTGCATTTAAGAAATATTCTTAATGAATTTTGAAATATCCGTTCCGCACATGATCTGGCTTTTATTGCCGCCTCTCGAAATGACACGTAACTGCGATGTTCAAAATGGCAACTGAAGTAGGCGGGATTACGTTTATATTTGGACAATTTCCTTTATAAATAGAAAATAATGACTCACCTTGCATAACTAAATGTTGTAAGTATTAGAAAAATATGGAAGGAAACGAAATAAACACACTTCGATAGGCGTACTTGGCGTCCGGTTGTCAAATAACTCCCAAAAACGTGCGACAAAATTCGTGTCGCAAGAGTCGCAAGTTTTATATAGGGGTAAATCCATAGCTCTATGGTCCGCCAAATCAGAAAAAAATAGAAGGACCTATAGAGCTACGGTTCCGCAGCTAGAGTAGATCATGCTTACCCTTCCAGAGCACCTGATGATATTTCAGTTTTTGAAGGGGTTCATACTTCTATTTCTTTAGTTTTGTGGCTTTCTCGTTCATCTTTGTATATTTGATTTGTCTTTGTCATGCTGTCTCAATTCATGTTGTATATGAATTGCCGTGATTTTGGATTTTGATTTATAAATTCTTCCTTTCATCATTTTTGCTTCGGTATTCATTTGCCGATGTATTATTGCCTGTGTCACTATACAATTGTGTTGTACTCAAATTCAATACTGTCATAGAATGTCGTTTTTTAAAATTACTTATTCAAAAAGAAAAATGCAGAAGGCCAACAAACAAAAACGGTAAAATTACCACATCTGTGCCTGAATATAAAGCGTTACTTTTCACTTCAGATGTACCCTTTAATACGACTTATGAAAAGAGTTCGAAAACGACTCCATGACACTGTCCATTGTATCATAAATTATAATGTTTTATGACAGTGAAACGACCTGTTAACTATTAGGTTCCTCCTGCATGGTTATTTTTTCAATTACTCTAGTCAAGCAGGCAAAATATATCTAATGTTATTGTTATAAAAAAAACTTTATCTTTACAAACCTTTCAATCAGACATGTCAGATACGCATTACAGTGTATAAACTCCGTAAACCCTTTATTTTTTTTTACTTGATATGTTGAAAAAAAGTACGAGTCCATAAATTTTCTCATCTGAGAAAAGAAACGCAAGATTGCAATTACACATTTATTTTCATTTATATTTCGTACGGAAACGCATCAACAAAAGCAACATTTTATTTATTGGAGATTGATGTGATATCAAAACATAAGTTTTTTCTGAACTACTTTCCAATTTTTATCTTTCCATTATAAATATTCCACAAAGCAGTTTTTTTTCGAAATGCGCATATGCAGGAAATAACTACACAGTAACTTCGGTATTTAGTTATTTATTCGATAAGGATCGTTAAAAAAAACTAGTTTTTTATTTGATGTATTTTGCCGTTGAATCTACCTGATTAAAAAAGCTCTCTTCATATATTAGTTAAGATGGTGAGAAAGATGTGATCATTTGGATAAGTCCATACATGGACTGTTAAAATTAAACGCTGATCATAAATTTGAGGAATTTTTTCAGAATACCTGGAGAAATTCTATGGCCGTCGCCGTGAAGATATGACGTGTCGGTGCCCCAAATAAAAACGGACATTTTCATTTAAATTCAGGTCTTCCGAGCTGTATATTCGAGATTTTGAGTTTATCCTAGAGTGACTCACTGTGAGTGTGACTTGTGCTGATGACTGCAAAGCAGGACATACTTACCCTTCCAGAGCACCTGATGTTACTGTCGGTTCTATGGAGTTCACACTTTGAGTGTCCTTGCTTTGAATGTTGTGTTAATTTTTGTTGTTTCCTAGTATCGTTGTTTTTCTATGTTCTCGTTTTGGCCATGTCTCTGGATTTGGTAGTTTGTAATAACTAATTCTTTGTTACTTCGGCATTCTTTCGCCGTTGTTTCAAAAGTAGACCTTGAAAAAGTTAACTTACATATAAAATAGTAAATCAAATTTAATTTGTAATTTCTGATGTCACTGTCGGTTCTATGGGAGTTCACACTTAGAGAGCCGCGGTTTTGAATGTTGTATTAATTTTTATTTCTGCGTCTTGAGGCTGTCTAGTGTCATTGTTTTTCTTCGATCCGTTTTGGCCATGTCTCTGGATTTTGATTTTTGTGATTACTACTCTTTTGTTCCTGTGCTATTCTACTGCTGTTGTTTTAAGGGCTTTATACAAGCAACCAAGATATAAAAATAAAAGTTAGAAACAGTAATGAGATAACTCTTCTTGGAGGATATTATGAGCAGATGATCTTGAAAAGTATGATAATGAGAATATCTTGCATTTCCCCAGATCTGCAATTACAAATATTAAAAAAAAGAATATTTGAATCCTTTTTGGCAAGATGTAGTTGAAGTATGGACCACATTGCAGGAATTCAATGTCACAGTCCCAACAAACTCCTTCAAGTTCTGTCTCAACCATTATATTGAAATGAGATTATTAATATTGGAGGAAAACATTTTATTTTGAAAAAAGTAATAAAAAATGAAGCATTTTCTTTTAATAAATGATTTAATTAAAGAAAATGCCCATTTTCATGAGTTAATCATAAAGTTTAACATACAAACAAATTTTACATGCAGTACAAAATCAGTGGAAATAAATTTTAAACTCCCAAAATATTTCTAAATTAAGTTCAATAACTGAAAATAATATAACATTAATGAAGACAATACTAGTAGATAAAATTCCAAAATATTTCTATAAACTTTTCATAGAGAGAGAAAAAACACACTAATATTCAAGAAAAATAGGCTCAAAAACTGGAATTAGAACCTTTTAAATAAGGAGTGGGAACTTTATTTTGGTTTGTCTATAACGGTAACCGAAAACCCAATCTTCAGAGCATTTCAATATAAATTACTCCACAAATAGTCAACTTATGAAATGTCAGTAAAGTGAGACAAACTTTGTACATTTTGTTCAGAAACAAAGAAACTTTCCAATGCCATTATTTTAGAACTTTTTGGTTGAACCTTAGTCAAAGATTAAAAGAATTGTGCAACATAAAATTTTATCCAATCAAAAAGATATTATATTAGGTACTAATAATCATATTCACAAAGATAATTATTATTACTTGTTTGTTGATTATGAAAAGATATGTTTATATTTGTAAAGTATAATATTTCCTCTGTAAATGAAGGCTTTGAGTGGATTAGATATTTATACGAAATTGACAAGGCCTCTGTTATTTTATGCACAAACAATAAAGCCACTTTTACTAGGCAAAAATGGTCAAAAACAAAAAATTGTATTGGAAGCTAGTGATGGACAAAATTTATCTTTAACATGATTTGATTTAATATCTGTTAATCCTTGAGCGTATTCACCAATCCAGTAGTCAGTACTTCGGTGCTGACCCGAAAACCGATTGTATTGATCCTTTCAATATCTAAATTTTGCAAAATTTTGTTTAAAACTAAGGAGTATCTCCCTCATGCATAGCTCTGAATTTTGGCTTTTCTATTTAGACGGTTTTGGTTATTTGTTCTCTATCAGCTTAAACATGTTTTTCGGTTAATGGACTTCCAAATGTTTTGGTTTGATCTGCACTGATGATATATAAGTTGTCAAAATGCGCATATGCAGAAAAACTAAAATTAACTTCGGTATTTTGTTATCTATTTATTTATTTATTATTTTTATCTTGTTTATCTATTATATTTTTTTTTTCTTGATTTGAATTGTTTGTTGATAAATTGGACAGAAAAAAATATGTAATGCTTTTGTTTATATTGTTTACAGTTTTGTAGAACATTTTGTAAACGATAAGAAGAAAATAATAAAATATATATTACAAAAAAGTTGCAAAATGTTCATCATGTCAAGGATTTCATTTTATTGAACATGGTCTAGTCCGACGTCTTCCAAGATGGCCACCAGCGGGGAACTTAGTTTACCATTTCACCACATGGGAAACATTTTCCAAGATCTCATTCTGAAAAAAAACATTTAGGCCAATTGGAGGCAATCTTGGTCACAATTTCATTTTGTATGTCCCTTTTGAATAAAAAAAAAATAGTCCTGCAACTCCGCAGCACACCCAAGATGCCCGCCAGCGGAGAACATAATGTAACATTGGACCCTATGGGAAAATAACCAATGATCTTCTCTGAAACAACAAAGCCAATCTTATCTGAACTTGGTAACAATAGTCCTTTGGTGGTGCC
This sequence comes from Modiolus philippinarum, assembly GCA_002080025.1. Classification (NCBI taxonomy): domain Eukaryota; kingdom Metazoa; phylum Mollusca; class Bivalvia; order Mytilida; family Modiolidae; genus Modiolus; species Modiolus philippinarum. The sequence continues at coordinate 95,667 of MJUU01019766.1, forward strand.
CTTTAAAAATATGCCTGGCAAGTCCGCACTTCATCCAAGATGGCTGCCAGCGAGGAACTTCGTTTAACACTGTACCCTATGGGAAACACATCCAGAGATCTTCACCTCTGATACTACTAGGCAAATTGGAACCAAACTAAGTCACAATAGTCCGTAGTTAATCCCCTTTGAAAAATGTGTTTGCATCATATCCAAGATGGCCACCAGCAGGGAACATAGTTACCCATTGGACCAGATGGGCAAAAAGATTTTCTCCTCTGGAACGCCAAAGCCAATTGGATCCAAACTTGCGTCAAAACAGTCCTTTGGTAGTCCCCTTTAAAATATATCTGGTAAGTCTGCACTTCATCCAAGATTGCCACCAACGGGGAACTTAGTTTAACATTGTACTCTATGGGAAAAACATAATTAATGATATTCTCCTCTGAAACTTTTGTAACCAAATTTAAGCACAATTGTCCTTGGGTGGTGCCTCTAGGGTTTGTGATTTTTTTGTTTCTACCTTACTCAGTCCCCTTCAAGAAATGTGACCAGTAAGTCTTTACCATGTCCAAAATTGTTGTCATTAAGTTGTAATTAGTAAATATAGTTCAATTACAAAGTAAGTAAAATCAGGGTCTTTTGACTCATTTTAACTTCAGTATTAAATTATTTAATTACTTGACTTAAATGGTACATGTTTGTTGCAACGGATATCTGAAAAAAAATATTTGTAAGTTATGCATCTTTGTACTTAAATATATTATTTATTATGACTATATAACAGTCGTTGCACGGTAGAGTAGTGCTATGATTTTATCATTAGCGTAAATAATCAAATATGTTGTCTCTCACCGAGTCCAGCATTGTACACTAACACCACGAATCATTTGTGTCAGCCACCTACGTTTGCAGTTTACTGTTTATACCACGTCTGGTGATGGGTGATTTGCATGCTTACTGACTATGGGGATAATAACAACATTACAGAATTGAATTGTCAAGAGCCGAAGTCCTAGAGGCAAAAAGACAAAGCAGGTGGAAAAATGCCGAACAACTCGACTGGTACAGGCATTTCAAAAAAAGAAATAGTGGTTTAACCAGTTTTGTGCTCGCGCCAAACCTCAACTTCCAATGTGGTAGAACAACAATAAAAGCGTTGTGTCATTACTATTTTAGCATTGTATTTGTATAGACTCTGTCTCTTGTGCATTTACTTCATACAGATAATAGTGTTGTACACAGCTCTATAAAATGTGAATGATAATGTGTTGGAAAGGTGAGCTGCAAAGGTAGAAAATATGATTCCGAAAGCAAATAGTGGTGAAAATCATTTTTTAAACCTGTTAACATCGGAAAATTCAGCAAGGTCTTCGGCTGGATTTGACCCACTGCTTTGTTGTCATCTAGATGACAACAAAGCATGAGGGACATAAGTTGTCGAAATAAGCATATGCAGAACCTATATTCACCTAAATTCACAGTAACCTCGGTATTTTGTTATTTGTTACCACTGGGCCGATACCACTGATGGTGGATTGTTAGTTCCCGAGGAGGGTATTCGCCAACCAAGTAGCCAGTACTTCGGTGCTGGCCCTAAAACCGATTTTATTCGAAAATTTGCAATATCTGAATTTGAGAAAATTTTATTAAAACTTAATGAGCATCACCCTCTTGCATAGCTCTGTCCTTAGGAAATTTTGGCTTTCCTATTTAGATCATATTGGTTATTGTTCTCTATCAGCTTTTACACATATTTCGGTTCACGGATTTCAAAATATTTTGATTTGATCTGCACTGATGAGACATGCGCATATGCAGAACTTAAATTCACAGTAACCTCGATTTTTTTTTGGGTTATTTCTCCATGCATTTGTCTCATGTGAAAATGAATTGAAATGTTAAGAACGATAAATTCCGATCTGACAATAAGGTAATGCAAAGAAACGAAAGGGATTTTTCAACTTCAATTAGTTTTTATGGTTGCTAGGTATAACTGGTCTTTGAGGGTTGCAGAAAATTTATCAAATTGAAATTAGACAATTAGACAATTTTATTCGTACAATATAGGAAAAAGAAGGGAAACGGGGAATGTGTCAAAGAGACAACGACCCAAAGGGGAGCAATAACAACTCAAAGCCACCATAAGATCTTCAATGAACGGTGAGGAAACCCCACACCCAACGGTAGGTCGGAGTTGGCCCCTAAATAAAGAGTAATCAAGTTCAGCGAAATAAGCATCATCCTAAACTCCGATAGACATAAAGTGAACTAACTAGAAAACAGACAAGACACACAAAGGCTTAATAAATTTCCTGACTTAGGACAGGCGCAAACCTGCTGCGGCGGGGTTAAACTAGTTTTATTGGGCCCAAACCTTCCCCCTATAGCCATTTACAATAAATGGTTATAACATAATATATAAAGCAAATGAACAACAAATTATATAGACAAAATTCTCAGGGGCGGCGGTGACTATATTTGAATATATATTGGCTATGTCCTAATTTCCAGACATTTATTTGAAAATGAAATAAGAGCCTTCAGTGTTGGTAAGGAACTGCTGTTCAATAGAAAACGTATGTTGCTCTCAGTTAAGTAGTTAAAGTTTTTACAAATAAGCTTAAGTTTTTGGATCAGATCTTGTCTGAAAGCATAATAAGCTGGACAGTATAGATAAAAGTGCTTGTCGTCCTCAATTTGTCCAGAATTGCAGACAAGACAAATACGATTTGGCCTTTGGATATTTTTATGACGTCCTTGTTCAATTGCAAGGGAATGAGCGCTTATTCTTAATTTGCATAAAGTGGCTCCGTCAGATTTAAATCTACAGGAATCCACATATGCAGGTCTATTATTTACGACATGAATAAATCTATAAAAATCTAGTTTGTTATTTTGAGTTATACTATTATGTTGATTTTGAATAGCTTGGTCATTGATTCTCTGTTTAATGTTAACAATATTTTGTTTAATGATATGAGTATTAGAAGTCAAGTATCCAAAGCCTAACTTTTTTACCCAACCATGAACTGTTGTTATCCATTTATTTGAAGAAATATTATTATAAATCTTATTAGCAAGAGTGTGGCTTGAATTGGCAATATGTTCCCAAAATTTAATTGTCAGAAGCTGAATTTTTCCATGAAGAGGGTATCTATTGAGTTCAGCAAGACAGGCTACATTGGTCGCCTTACAATTAACTCCTAATATTTCTTAAATAAATTTTAAATGCAAATTTTCATAAGGGTCTGAATCCTTAAAACTACAATTTACTCCCCAAACTTCAGAACCATAAAGGATTATTGGGATTACTAAAGTATTAAATAATTTTTCTAAAAGGTTGCACCAATAGTTTTCTTAATTTTAAACCAAGCTTTGCGTCCTTTCTCAGTCAATAGCTTAAATGAAATATTGATATTGCCTGTATATTTAATATTTACACCAAGGTAACAGTATGTTTTTACTGTTTCAATATAATTATCTTTGAATGTAAATTTATTTAAAAACGATTTCCCATTTGAATTGAAAACTATTACTTTTGACTTTTGCACATTAACTTCTAATTTCCATGATGAACAAAATTCATTTAAGATATTCAGGGATTTTTGTAACCCACGCTGTGTACTTGACAGCAGTATTATATCATCTGCAAAAAGGAGAGAATTGATGGAGAGATCACCAATTTTAATTGGTTCTGTTTGCCCAGCATTGAGGCTTGAAACACGATCATTTATATATAAATTAAATAAGATGGGGCTGGGGTTATCTCTTTGCTTCACCCCACATTTTGAAGTAAATTTTCTACTTAGGCCTTGTTGAAACTTAAGTCTACAGCATGGATTTAAATACATAGATTGAATAATCTTAAAAATTTGAACAGGAAAATCATAGTTGCATAATTTATAGAAAAGTCCTTCTCGCCAAACAGTATCAAAGGCTTTCCTTAGGTCAATAAATGCTGCAAATACTTTTCTTTTGTCAGATTTATAGTTTTCAACAATAGACTTCAGTGTGAATATATGTTCTGTAGTTCTAGATTTTGCTTTAAATCCTAAGAAATGATTTTGTTTTGAAATCCAGTTATTAGATAACGCGATACCGAAGTAACTGGTAATTTAGTTTCTGCATATGCGCATTTCGACAACTTACGTCTTTTCGGTGAAGATCAAATAAAACATTTTGGAAGTCCATAAACTGAAATACGTTTAAAAGTTGATAGAGAACAAATAACCACAAGGGTCTAAATAGAAAAGCTAAAATTCAGCGAAGGACGGAAGAGTAAGTGAGAACCGAACCGCCAGTCTGGACGAACAATCCAAGTACAACGACAACGTTGGAAAAACAAAGATATAACATGAGTACGACACAGAAAGGAAAAATGAAGACACATACACACATGCAAAAATGAACAACACAAACCCAATAAAAACATAAGCGAGATAAGGTTCACCGGTAGAATAAGCATCTGCCTCTTATAAGACACCCAGCGTATTGAACATGTAAACTGCGGTAGTAAAGTCAAATCCGGTAGAGGAAAAAACTTTAGCGGTAAAAGAAAGATCGTTGTTATCGTGTACATATAGTCTCTAACATTGTTTCCAGTTTATTACGTTTATTTCTCACATCGAGATAGTTAAATTTTCACATTTTAAAGTTCGAGGTTTATCCGAGAACTTTAAAATGTGAAAATTTAACTATCGAGATGTGAGAAATTATCGTAATAAACCGGAAAACAATGTTAGAGATTTTTTCTCTAATTCGTACTCAGTTTATTTGACGTATTTAGCGATCTCCGTAGTCTAAAGTCTCAAGTATGCCGCCATTTTGTTGCTATCATCGTTGCTATGTGTATTATTGCGCCTTTCATTGAAAGGGGTGTTAAGTGTAATATTTTTGATAAAAATGTCATATTATCAATAAATTGAGATATCTTAGTCTTAAAAATGCGAAAACCAGTTCGCTAGACAATGATGCAGGTGTTAATTTCATCAACATCCGGTTGCACTATTTCTAGAAACTGACACTGATTGACCAATCAGCAAGTGAGATCAATTTCTAAACATGTTGATTATTAATCTCATCTAACATTATTTGGGAAGTACTTATTTTGAACAAGAATTAGAGAAACAGATGTCCAAGAGCTATGCATAAGGAAGGTACTCTTTAATTTTAAACAAAATTTTGTTAAATTTAGATCTTGCAAGTTTAAAGAAATCGGTTTTCGGGTCAGCACCGAAGTACAGACTACTGAGTTGGTGAGTACCCTCGGAGACTAACAGTCTACCATCAGAGGAACCGGCCCAGTGGTAATAAATCACTTAATACCGAAGTTACTGGCATAGATGTATCGGCTAATACATCTATGTTACTGGTAATTTAGTTTTTGCATATGTGTATTTCGACAACTTATGTCTCTTCAGTCCAGATCAAATCAAAACATTTGGATGTTCATAAACTGAGATACGTTTAAAAGCTGATAGAGAACAAATAATCACAAGGATCTAAATAGAAAAAAAAATCAGTATTTCAGTTTGTATGACTGTTCGGTAAATAATATAAAAAGATGAATTTAAGTACTGAAAAAGTTTGTCTAGTGGAACCAAATTGTTAATTGTGGTTGCTCATTAGAATTGAGAAAAAAAAAGCTTATGTCGATTACTGGAAATTTACCCAAAAATGGAGTCAAACATTTTTGAGATGAAATGTGGAAATATTTATTCTAATCGAAACAAATTCTTTCAATAGAATAAACAGATAACAGGAAACACCTATAATGGCCGAAAAACATAGTCGCATGTCACATTGAACCAAGGAACAGCACAAGAAAAAACAAAAGACAAACGCAAACTACGATAGAAAGTCGGGATGCCGGATTTGGTACCGACACTAGCAAAAGCCAGTGTTAGTATTAACCCGGTTTACCCAAACCTCCCATGAGTATGGTTGCTTAGTACAATAACAAGCTCTTTAAGATCAAGAAATTTTCCAAATTTGGAATCACGCTGTAGAATTCGAAAACTGTTTACCCAGAAGAGTAAAATGGTTAGTTGACGGTGTTCCAAACATTGATATATTGGAAGGTAGCATTGCGATGTTAAAATACTAAGTAAAAAGGTTGTAAACAAACAATGAGTGTGTCACTATGACAAGATTTTTTATTTAATATTTTTTACAGTTTGTTTTTTGTCCACATGGATAGAAAAGGGTTATTTCATGTGTAATTTGCTTCAAAACATTGCCAATCTTGACAGACTGTTAATGTTTGCTTTATCTTCACTGAAGAAGCATACATTGTCAAAATAGTCAATAACACAATTCAAATTGACCCGAACGACGGCTTGTTTTGTTCGTTTTTGAGAACAGACACTTCCACTTTTCTGTGATTTTCCACAAATATGCTCGAAAGTATTTATCACGGTTATATATATTCGAAATTTAAATAATCATAAAACAATTTTTGATGATTTTATGTATATCCGTTAAAAACTATTTTTTTTGTCGAATAGACTTGAAACTGGTCACAGAAACATTGACATTGTTAAAATAAAGTCTTTGAGTAAACATTCCATATCATTTTATATATTTGAATATGATTAATTGTACAAGTCAAATTCAATATCAAAATCATTAACACAATGTACAATTAGTATAAACGGAAAAAAGAGAAGTCCATTAGCTGTGATTCGATCCTTTTGATCCTCTTCTTTTATGATGACCCTTCTTTTTCCCCCGACTATGACCAGATCCAGGACGTGATCCTCCAGAATTAGGCCGAGACCCCGCACATTTACAAAACTTATTCAATTGCCCCAGTCCTTGTCCTTTTCCTCCACTACACACGTTTCCCATCTGTAAATAAATTTAAAAAATGTAATCATTTAATTGAAGTTTCGGTCCGAACTCCAGTTCAAGATTCAGTCTTTACTTATTACTGGGATAGTAATTTCTACGATCTTTCAATGGCAACTGTTGTTGAATTGCTACATGACAATGGAAGGAGATGTTTGGCTAGCAATAAAACCGGTTTAACCCACCATTTCTTTTGAAATGCCTGTACCAAGTCAGGCCCTTTGCAGTCGACAATTTTGCCGGAGGTTTCCACCTGATTTGTCTTTTTGTCTCATGAACCTCGGCTCTTGACCACTATGTTTTGTAATTTTGTTTTTGCTTCCATTTACATGTTGTACCTAACTAAACGTTCAGATATTTAAAACAGTTAGTAGCCTTTGCGATTTGGAGTACTTAAGGTTTCAGATATTTGAGTGAGGTCAGAAAACATTCTACATTTTGCAGTATTAGCTATTTTCCCTAAAGTACGCTTTACACTTTGAGAATTATTTCGACAAAATATAAATTTTTGTTTATTTCTATGTACTTCAGTTTTGAAATCAAGGAATATAACGGTACAAAAAGATAATTATTTGCTCTAAAAAATGAAACATTATTAAATAATTAACCTTTGGTAAAATTGGAGTTACCGCGCTTCGAACGTATTATATAAAGAAAATTTAATGTTGCAAGTTAAAAATGGAGCCCTGAAAATCTACATGTGGCAAAACTTCGTAGTCATCCAAAGAACTGCTACATACGTCTGCATGTAATAAGTTATTCCGTAATACGTGAAAATAATCGGATAGTGTGATTTCGTATGTTGATTTCATTGCTGTAAATATATGCACTGTCAGTTATTTTCATCTCGCAAATTACTGCGCGACAAGTTCGTTGATCCGAGACGCAATATAAAAAACGAGTAATTTGATAAACATGCATATTGTTTTCAATTTATTAAAACAACACTGTATTCAACTCAAGAAAATGAAGAAATATAACTTAAATACTAAGTATACGATTTTGAAAGAAACTAGCGCACTATATTTTATCGGAAGCACGAAGATCATCTTTTAGAGCTGTTAATAGGCTTGAAGCCTCATGCGGGGCACGTGATTTTTTCTTGCCATATCAATATCTCTCCAGCCATTTCATGGCTTCGAGATAATGACGCAATGAAATCACTGATTAATTGTCAAATTAGCCAAATTTGCGCAAGAAACCAGGTATTGTCAAAATGTTCGCCCCCCCCCCCCGCTTTAGCGGCCGGTATATAGTGATCATGGTGTCCGTTCGTTCGTTATTCCATCCTTCATAGAGGTACATACTTTGTAAAATAGAAAACTATTCGATTAATGATGGAAATGACTTGCGAACTGTTGCTTTCGACCTCCCGGCCTCGGGCAACAGTTCGCAAGTCTTTTTCATCTCCTTGGGACAATAGTTATTGGGCATGAAATAACTGCCGTTAGCAAATTTCCAAATCAATGTTTTGGAGTATTAGAAATTTGGGTGTGTAGAATTTTAGCGGCAAAAAAAACTACATTCATAATTACTCAATGGTATTCTCAAACTGTATGATTTGATATTAATTCATTTTCAAACGATAGATAATCGTAACATATTTCCGAATATATTGAGTGATTTTTATTCATACATGTTTTTCAAGATTAAGAACAGTCAAAGCTTTGTGTCATATCTTGGTTTTCGCATGTATTTGTAGAGACTTTGTTCAAATACATTTACTCAGATCCTTTCATTGCTACAGTAAATGTCCTAAAGGGCTGATGGCGTAAATATATAATGCAGAAGAACAACTGGCAAAATGGTAAAGTTACTATAAATGTAAATGTGCCCTGATTAGAACAGATACGAATATAAAAACCTTAATGTCGTTTGACTGCGCAAGTACAATATGCAAAATGACCAGAAGCGTACAACACAAGACTCAAGTTTTATAAATTGATATTAGAACTTGATGCAGTCAACTAAGTTTTATTGCAACGGTCAAGCAAGTGGCAAAAGTTTAATTTCAAAGAGATAACATTTTACATCCCAAGCTGACGTCCTTAAAGACTGATCGCAGAAAAAGAAACATTGTTGATAATTGATTGACAGGGGTGTTTGTAGAGGAATTCGTTGAACGCACTGAACTGAGAAGATTTTGCATTTGATTGGATCGTTTTATTTTTATGTAGCCAATCAAATGCAAAATCTTCTCATGGCAACCCGTCAATCAAGCATTCTACAAACACCGTCAATCAATTGACAATGTGTAAAGTGTGTCTCTTGTCCTTTTCCCAAGGCAGTCTTTTGAATGCCGGCTTGGGGTTGCAAAATTTCATTTCATTGAAATGAAACTTTTGCCAATCGCTTGACCGTAGCAATAAAACAAAATTAGAAAAAGAAATGAAATAATGTTGTGCAATAGCAACACATGGTGTAAATCGAGCGTGGAATTGGGAGAAAGTCCGAAAAAAAAACTGTAGGACTAGTAGTGCATGGAAACAAATAATTTTTGTAATCGTGCCATGTCGCAAAGGACGTTTTAGTTAACACGACCATACACTTACTGACTAGAGAATGGGATGGTACAACAAGTTTGTTTTGATGTTTTTTGTTGAAAAGTAGAAGTTTTACTTAAATGAAAGAACTAGAACATAAATTCATGACAGAATTTTATTCAAGACGAAAAAGGGTTCAGTATTCATCCCTTATTTACGAGAAAAGACCAGGTAGGCATCAAAAATCAGTGGCTAATAGTTAACTTAAAAAAAGGTTCCCGTGGAATATACGAGTCAATGATACACTTTAGCTAAGACAACGGAAGATTGCAGAAAACCTGTCAACCGAAAATGTTGTTGTGTAGGAAAAGATAATGGACTAGTGTTGCTGTGAAATCTCTACGATAGAAAATAACAAAATACAGAAGTTATGGTAAATTTAGTTTCTGCATATAGCCATTTCGACACCTTATGCTTTTTCAGTGCAGATCAAATAAACAGATTAACCAAATAAATGTGTAAGCAAATTATCGATGAAATCTAAATAGAAAAGAAAAAAAATCAGCTTAGGACACTCTATGCAAGCGTGGAAGATTCTCTTAAGTTTGAAAAAAACAAGAACATCGCAGAGAATGCTTAGACAATAAAACACTGAAGAAGAAGACAGCAAATGATAGAAGAGAATCATTTCGACGATAATACACCTGTGTAAGAGTCAGCGGAAGATTGATACAACACCTAAACCAATTTTATACTCTGTTGAAGATTGTGCTTAATCTCACAGCCAATAATACATTAAATTCTGAAAATATTTAACTTCATTAGCATCACTTATGCCGAAATTCTTTTCAATAATCTTAATCCTATTCCTACAATTATCCTAAACGTTTTCCTAACCTCTCCGTCTCTAACAACAATACTTACACTTCCATATCCGTAACCCTTACAATATACTGAACCTTTTCCTAACTATAACCCTATTTCAATCCAAAACATATTCACAGCAGTTATCAAAACCCTTTCTTTGGGATAACCTTTTTCTAAATGTCGATCAAATTTTCACATATGACTAATGAGGGGTGTTTAAGCTCATCTCATGACAAGAGACTTTTGGCCAGTTATATATATAATATAAATAATATAAATTATGAATATTATGCATTATAATATAAATAATATAAATTATGAAAATTTGTTGTTTATGAAATTTCTAATATATAATATAAATAATATAAATTATGAATATTATGCATTATAATATAAATAATTATGAAAATTTGTTGTTCATGAAATTTCTAACATGAGTTATATAAATGATAACCCAAGCGTAATACGGGACTTTTAAATCGTGTTCACTCCGGAAACAATTCTATTTTATACGTAAAAGTCAATACATCAATGCATAGAGAGGGAATCACTAGTTTATAAACACTGATTTATTTTTCACCGATTTGTAGCGCTTCAGTTTATTTAAAATTTAGTTAAGGGAGTACGAGTGTCAGAAATTTTGTGATTAGAATTATAATTCTGACCTTTTTTTTGAAGAGCACTACTAATGGAACAACTTGAGCAAAAAATTTTGAAAATCCATGTAGGAATTTTTTGAGATACAAGACATCAAAATTCTGGCGGGAAACAGATCTCTCTAGAGTTTTCCTTCAATTTGCATAAGATGTTTATAGGCCTTTAAATACTAGTATATGAAATTATAATTGGAAGTTGATTAAATTTTATACACAGTCTATTTTATGTATTTTCAAGTGACTTATGACCAAGAAAATGTGATCCATGTGCAAAAAATTTTAGCACAGTTTGAATGGATAAAACCCGAGGATATAGAATGCTTCTGAAATCTGACGCTCGTACTCCCTTAAAGAATTGTCATATAGGAAAAATTATACATGCACTTCCATTTCATAAATAGTTTGTTTTAAGTCGGTATATATTTATTTCAATAGGTTTAGAAGTCCAGTATTCCTTCCTACTGGTATCCGAGGTGATCATTTCCGCCTTCAATTACACGAGAGTTCCTATCTCGAAAGTTCCGTATTGAGGAAGCCTAACAACACTGATATCATACTTGTTGTTGTAATATTTTATTGCCAAAAAGTGACAAAAGGATTGGACAACAAGTTGTCACAACTTATTTAAAGTCCTCTCTTTACATAGATATATTGTACATATAACAGCAAGGCACATTATATAAATATTGTTACAATATATAAAGAGAAACAACAAAACACAAGCAAAAAGGGTGATACTTCTTATTAATTTACAGTACTATACCATTTAATTAAAACCGCTTAGTTTGACGAATATATGTGCGAACGTACTTGAAAATTTTTGAGTTTAAATTATCATTGTAGTCGTCGTTTCCGAACAGTAATGTTTCTATATTGAAGTCATTTGGATTTAAACTGCCAACCAATAATATTCTTTCGTTTTGGTAGAGAGGACATTCGAAAAAGTAATGGAACTTCATGTGCAGCACCACATCTACATTTTGAGTCGTTCACTACATGAATACGAGAAAGGTCAGCATTTAATGAGCTACTTTGGTGTCTTAATCTTGTATGCAAAACATTTAATTTCCTATCCCCTTCCCCATAATAATCTGGAGCTTTGAAGGATAAACTTCTAATTTTATTTTTAAAGGAGGAGATAGTAGGAGAATTCCTGATAGATAAGTCCATACCATTCCAAAGAGATACCGTTGAAGGTATAAAAGAAAGTGACGAGGTTTTCAGTCGACTTCTTGGGGGTCACATAGTTATTGCTATTACGAAAATTATAATCACTTACATCAGCCATAATCGGCGGTAAGCAATTATATAGATATGAAGGACACATTTTATTATGCATTTTATAAAACATAGTCAATTTCCGGTAGTTTCGCATATTTTCCAAAGGTTCCTATCCCGTCTCGAATTGCAAGGCTTCTTTACTGGTATATTTTGTCAGGCCCGAAACTATTCGTGCTGCTTCTAATTGAACTCTTTCTAATTTTTCCATTTCTTTTTCAAAACATCCTCCCCAAACTCCACATGCATATTCTAGAATTGGCCTAATAAAAGTCAAATAAATAGTAGAAAGAGCATTTTTTGATAATATAAATTTCAATTTCCTAAGAACGCAAATTTGCTTGAGAGCTTTATTTATAATCGTGTCAACATGGAAGGCCCATTTGGCATCAGATGATAAATTTATCCCTAAGTGTTTATCATTTTCAACGATTTCAACTTGTACTCCATTAAACATAATATTAAGGTCAGGTACTTGGGTATTAGAAATAACCAAAGCTTTGGTTTTGTTTGGATTAAAATCTACCAACCAAGTTTCAGCCCATTGGTTGAGTAAACTCAGATGCCTATTAATTTCAGTTTCCATGATACTAAAATTTTGGCCCGAATAAGAAAGAGAAGTGTCATCTGCAAATAAACGTGCAATATTACCTAAATTATCAGCTATATCATTAGACGTTACGCGCGATGTTCGTACATGTAAGCGTAACAGACGTAATCACGATTAATGACGTTCTCTTTGTAAAGGGCTAAATTGTACATCTTAATTTTCGATTTATCACATTTTAAATTAAATTTACAGTAATACCGACCTCAGTGTATTGAAAATATGACGGTTGTAATTCTAACTTCTATTTGCAGGCTTAGTTCTCTGATAGTCATGTACAACAATACAACTACTTGAATACGAAATTTTTCTCAGAGACTTTTGTGTTGTTCGTTTAGCAATCTAGCAGGAAAAAAAGATGACCAGCAAATTTCTCTTGAAAAATTACAGAACATTTCCCTTGTATTAGTACATTTTTTTACTTTTTTTCCTTCGTTCCAATATTCATAGTGTTTAATTCAATCACATTTATATTATTTACGATCTTAGCAAAATTTTTGGCAAACATCTATATTAGTGGGATATTCATCACAAAATAAAGTTGAAGTAATCTTTTTCAAGTGTAGGAAACAACGACAGTAGATTACCGAAGGAACAAAGTACAAGATTATATAAATCAAGGTCTATAGATTAGGCAAAGAATACCAGAAGGCG
>MJUU01019766.1:120804-139609 GCA_002080025.1 Modiolus philippinarum
ACAAAGATTGCTCATTTCGTTCCGATCCGATAAAAAACATGGCCGCCAGCACGGAACATAGTTTAACATTGGCCCTATGGGAAATTCACATTTTCATCTTCTCCTCTGAAACCACTGATGCAAATTCAACCAAACTTTACAGGAATGATGTGTGAAAGGTCTTTTACAAAGATTGCTCATTTCGTTTCCATCCAATAAAAAAACATGGCTTCCAGCGCGGATCTAAGGTTTAACATTGGACCCCATGGGAAAATTTACATTTTCTTCTTCTCCTCTGAAACCGCTGAAGCAAATTCAATCAAACTTTACAGGAATGATGAACTGAAGGTCCTTAACAAAGATTGCTCATTTTGTTTTGATCCAATGAAAAGCATGGCCGCCAGCACAGAACAAAGTTTATTTTGGCTCTATGGGAAATTCACATAAAAAACATGGCAACCATACAGAACATCGAAAAATCCTGCTGTTCAGCATTTTGTCAGGTGAGCGATACAGGCTCACTGTCTGAGCCTCTAGTTCATATCACACCCTTTATTAGCCCAAAGTCGTAATATCAGCCGGAGAGCCGTCAGACTCGATGGATGATTTTATGACTGAGGGCTGATGAAACTATACATGTTACGATATTTTTATCATATACTTCATCTGTTAAAGAAATTTTCAGCTGAAAAAATATATTCATACATCTAGTAGTTTGTTATTATACTTTATTTGATATTACGATATCAGTCGCAATGTTTATCATTTTTACGGAAATACACGAACTTGCGCGTAATAAAGCTTCCGAATACTGACGGAAAGGCGTGTGATAATTACCGGAAGCAGTTTTTAACGATATCATATCATCCCGCTTCGCCAATTTCTGTTGAAGTCATCTGGTTTTATCTAGGGGTAAAATACTAATCATATTTTAACTAACTATATGATAATTTATTGAACTAGTATTATCTTACATTACATATAATACCAAAATTCCGATGGGCTGGAAAACGGCCTTATTGCAATCCATCATTTCCACATCATTCGGTCGTCATGAAATCTCATACGATTTCAGCTATTGTCGTTTTCTTTTAGAATAACGCAAATTTGTAAGAATCTATGGCTTCCAATACTTATTATTAATATCAGATAAACGATGAAGAAATGAAAGTAAATCATCGTTATCGTTATCCAGGTTTTCAGAAAAGTTTTAAACCGCAATCGCCAGGTTTTGATAGTCGTCCGCCATTTAAAATGCAAATGGCGAAAAAAGTAATAATTCTTAAAAAAAAAAATCGTATGTTATTTGACACCATCTTATGATGTAAAAGAGCAGCTTGTATGAAGGAATGTAACCAATGAATTAGTTTATCCCTACTGCTAGCTTTTGCTAGTGCCCGTACCAGAGTTCCTATATTGTCTTGTGCAGTTCGTGTCATTGTAATTTTCGGTCATTATAGGTGTTTCCTGTAAAATATCTCGTGTTTTAATATTTGCCCTCGGGATATGATATCGGCACCAGATACAATGACGTAAAACCGATTCATGTTGGACATCATGTCGGCGACTCTTTTGGCAAAATTGTCGCCTGATTAGGCAAAGGATTTTTAGCTCATCAAGCGTATTATTTATTTTGATATTATAGCGATACACGTCTTAAAATACTCGAGGTGTAACTGCAATTGACAGAGGAGTTTTGTCATTTGCAGTTCACTTACCTAGAAATTTTTCCACAAAACTCAAAACTACTGGAATGAAAAATTTTCTAACCTGAAGAAATTCTTCTCAGTTTATCAAATTGTTCAGTTGCAATAGTTTTGATGAATTTATACAAACTTGAACTTTTAAAGAAGAAAAGTGAAGTTAATCTGTAACTTTTACAACAATTTGGATAAAATAATAGTTATTATCACATTTATTACAAAAATGACTGTGATATGATTTATTTATAACCATTTTAATTAAATCAACATTTTTTTAAGACAATCACATTTTAAAAGTCATACTTTTGGAAGGGAGATCACCAAGCAGAACATATTGCAACATTTATTAGCTCCCTTTCCAAAATACTGTGTTTTGGGGATTTTTAAAGAAATTATTATAATTGGTGAATAATCTTCACTTTATTGTGTAATTGTATATCAAATAATGTACTGGATGCATGGATATAAACTATTTGTAATGTTTTGTTATATTTTATCAAATACATGCAATAGTGAACTATGAAATATACTTTTCTCATAAATCATTCCAGTTATTTTAAAACCACTAGATGCTTTTAATTGATTGAACTAGTACAAATGAGAAGACATCTCATGAGGTAAGAAAATTTTTCTTTGGTTTTCTAAGTATTCAGAGCCTCTTCTGTCATTTGCAATTAAACCTCGGGTATTCTAACACTTGTGTCGCTATAAAATAAGTAAATATCGATAATAAGGTACGTAAAATTGTCCTTAACAAAGTCGGAAAGTAAAAGTCATGGATGAATTCGCAGACGTCAAGAATTGAATTAAATATAATCATAGTCGAACCATGGTCTATTTTGTTAACAAACATCACTATTTCATCGGAGATATAATAGATTTTTCTTGTGTAAGCGTTGTTGATTTGAAAACTACAACAAAAGATATCATTTGAATGCAACACTAACTGTGACTAAAATTGAAGTTGGTTAATAAAATATTAGTTAGCACCTCAGTTTTAAAATAACCACGCATAGCAAATCTATTTTATGATACTGGAATTGAAACCACTGTGCCTGGCGTAATGTCAGTTTCAAGACAAACCATTATTTTTTACAGCTCACAGTCTTCTGATCTGATTGTGAAATCGCCATGCACTTCAATTAATTACATACTGTTGATTTTCTGAAGAAACTTTCAGCCACCGCCCTTTTTTTGTTAACTCCCTAGGTAACTGGACCATCATAAATGTATGCTGTCTTATATATTTCAGTTATGATGGTATACTTGTGCTGGAGAGAATTTCTTTCTCATGTTGATGCACTGTCATACTTTCAAATTTTGGAATTTTATTTCATGTTACTGTTACCACCTCATCTCACTAGTTTATAATGCAAGTTTTCTTTCGATCGACTTGATGAATGCCCTATGCTTTTCTATGTTTTGTAACGAGACACTTATGCTCTTGTCGGGCAACAGATGATTGTAAGAGCACTTTGCCCATTTAATTTTGTTTGTCGACGATGCCACATTTATGAACAGTAAAAATATGGATTTTGCGTTGTTCGACATCTAGCAACGAATTCCTGTGCCTAGGGTCGTCTTTAAACTTCTATGAGGAATGAACAAAGCTCATTGTTATACCTCTTTATATATTTTTTCTTTGTAGCCATATTTAAATAAAATGATTAACATTTGGTATGTTTTTTATCAATTGTCGCAAAAGACTGTTGCCGGTCAACAGTTTTTGAACTGTTGCCCGCTGATGAACTGTTGTTCATTGGTAAACGACGTCACGTGATTACGCATGACGTAAACTGTTCCCATTGAGGTAGAACCGATTCAATAAATCTGTCCCCACCATCAGTTGGTGACGTGTATATCTTTAGTCAGCTTCTGTGTTAAAGAAAACACAATGTCATCAAATGTGGACGGAAACAGACAAAATATTGTGCACATTCATACACAACGTAGCATTTTGTCATCTTTTTACAAAGGAACTGTCGGCTTTTGATATAGAAGCAAGCAATTAATCAGTCACAACATCACTGCATTTGATTGATCAAGAAGGTCAGGGAGGGACACATTTATTGAATCGACCCTATAACAAAACAGTTATAGACTGGTTTCTCTGACAACAGCTATTTTGTTAGACCCTCAAACCAAACTGTTGCATCAATGGATTGAACAGATGATGAAAAAGACGTGCAGTAAACCTACATATGATCACATATCAATTCCGACATCACTAAGATTCGATACATGAAACGATTTTTAGTTTCAGTTTTAAACTTGAAGAACACAAAAATGAACGAAATTCATTTGACTAGTTCTGAATTTTGTAAACTGAAGTTTGCGACAGTTGCACCTCAATACACACACACACACACACATATACGTCTGAAAATCAGCCCAACATTGTTAGATCTGCACATTGGTAGTTCCCTCTCCAATATATATATATATTTTGCATAAAATTAATAGCAGATAAATAACTATTGTGCAAAATAAGAAGAAAATGGTCATTTTTACGAAGTGCTAGAATAAATATAATTTCTAAGGAAATACAGTTTCAAAAAAAAGGCACATGTTTTCTCGCGCCTTTTTAATTCAGAGGTTTCATGTTTAAAGTGCTTTTCACCCCCTTTTCCGAGAGATATGTTTAGAGATTTTAATATTTTTACGATGGTGCATTTTATTTTCTTATAAAGCAAGTGAGAACCGAAATGTCAGTCTAAAACGAATCATCCAAGGACAACGGCAAAGAAACATTGACACAACATGAGTATGGCACAGAAAATACATTTCTCTACTGATTTTCATTTCTTTTTTTTGGTACTATGTGTTTGAACCATACAAGTTTATTATTCCCTGAAGATCATCGAGTTGTTTTGGTCTCTCAGAAAACTGTAACCTGTGTACTTTTCCACATAACCAGTAAATAGTTGTAAAGGAACACATTTGTACAACAATATTCAAGTATTTCCTGTTGTACAAGTGTTGTGTTAGTAAGGAGGCTCACTCTTGATGTTGTTTATATCAACGATTTCTTGAAATTTATTTAAATTGATTAAGCATTTTAGTCTAAATGAAATAGTAAAAAGAAATAAATAGGTCCCAATGCTTTTAACGGAGTTAGAAGTCATTGAACATTTGACGGGAAACGGATTCTCTGGATTTTCCCTTTATTTAAGATTAGGACTATTTTTTGTCCAAAAGCTAGGAAGTTATATCATGAATTTTATGAAAACTTGTCAGGTGTCTAAATTTGACCTATAAAACACATTCATGAAATAAAAAAGTGAGGGTCCGAGTGCAAAATTCTTAACGCCATTGAAGTGGAGAAAACCAGAGAAGTTCCGAAATCTGACAAAAATTCAAAAGTGTGACGAGTGAGCCACCATAAGTATTACTGCATCAAGAGAAAAAGAATATTGAATACTAATATGCTAGAACTGATTATCTTCGTGCAAATCCCTCATTTCTAGCTGTGCAGTATACCAATCAAAGTCTTAAACTTGCAAGTAAAGCAAAGCTAGTGCTTCTGTAGAAATTACTGACAAATATAGAACTGAATCACAAACACAACGATATTCCTCGGGAAATATCATATCTTCTATATTGCTTGATCCAATATCCCTATTACCATTATATGTTTACGTGTGCCTGGGTCAATAACAAGATACAAGTCCTTAATGACTCAAGGAATTATCTCAGCATTGAGATGTGAAGCATTTATTTCATTTAGAAAATTACCAAGGTCGCTACATGTATTTTCACTACCGAGAAATGTTCATTTAACACGCAGCCTCGATATTTGGACACACGAAGCATCTAAATCTAGATCAGGTTTAAAATATGTTATGTAATTCTGATTTAATCCTTATTTAGTATAATTATTAAAAACAGAAGCAAATAGTGATGTGAAAAATTTAAAGCTTTCAGAAATGACAGTTTAAAAAAAATCAATTTTAAATACATTTGAATGTGTTGTAGCATACCTTAATCTAAGAATTCAGAGATCACAACTGACTCCAACTGTATCCTAAACATCAATAAGTTTTGCTATAGTGATGACATTTGAATTTGCATATACGGGTAGAATTTCATGCATAACGAGTAATAAAATGATGGTTTATATACTTTATAAATTGGGGTAAACAAAACTTTCAACGGTTATAAAATCGATTTAAATAATTTATTTCTTTTAAAACCCCCTATAATATTGGTATTCAGAGTAAACCTGATTTGGTTTGAATGGTACACTTGCTGAATCACATTTTGGTCAATTAATGTTTGTCTTTCTTCGTTTCGCCATTTATTATATAAATGGAAATACCTTTTGCATTAGACTTATCCTTTTTACCAATTTAAGTTTTAAAAATACTTGATTCAATTTTCGGTAAATTTCTGAAATTCTCAAAGATTACCTATTTTTAACCCTGTAAGAATTTGTTTCCATTGGAACATATTTTAAGATTTTTTGATTCCAATGTTGGTTCATTTACTGAAGTTTTATTGTCCATTGTGTATGACCTTACCGGTCTACTAGTTCCTATTGTGCAATACAATAGTATTGTTGGACAATTCAAAAGGATCCTGATTGTGTTGATTAGTTAACAAAAGCAACCCACCAAAAACTTTTTCCAATCTATGTTGTAGTCCAAAAATACCAGTTGGTCAAAAAAATAAAAGGTACAGCTTACTCAAATTGTTAAATTGGTTACACAATAGGAACTAGTAGACCAGTAAGGTCATACACAATGGACTATAAAAGATCACTTATGTTTTGGAATTAAACCTAGCAAACATAGTTTTAGGACTTGTTTTAATTGGAAGAAAACATTTTCAGTCATTGGACTTCCTTAAGTCAAATGACCACTTCTTTCACTTCTACCTAGTACCTTACTTTTCAGTGGCGGATCCAGACTTTCTGCTAGGAGGGGACCCGACTCATATTTTTTTCATAAGAGGGGCCCGGAACCCAATTCCCCCCAAAACACCCTAGGAATTTTAAATATTTTCCAACCTAAGGGGGGGGGGGCACCCTGGGCCCCCCTAAATACGCAACTGCTTTTCTTTTTGTTTCAGTAAAACCAATCATTAAATCTTATCCAGTCTCCAATAAAAGTTAATAGAGAGAAAAGTCTTTTTCAACATTTGTAATTCTACAACATGTCATTGATCAGCACATATTTACAAATCTCCCATTTTAAACTGCTCTCTGATGATCTTTCTGCTGGACAAACGGATAAACGGAGAATTGTCACCAAAAACAAAAATAGATACTTTTAGATGCTTTGACGCCGAACCACGGCCTACTTCAGACCATTTCATAATACTTTATATATATTTTTGCGTATGTCGTGGTTGATATGAAGGCAACAAAAGATTCTATTTGTGTATCACCGTGTCTATTTATGCGTCGCTTGCTACGAACGAAATGACTGTACAAAATATTAAAAATGTTTATGATTTCACATTATACGTGTAATGTTGTAAATATAGAGGCTTAGAACACGGGATGCGATCTAAAGTTAGCAAGTTACATTCTGATTTATCGTATGTTCCATTTAAGATTATTATGTACAAGTTTAAGGGTTAAAATATCGAAAGATAAATGAATTCTGATAGTTGCACTATTTTCAGTAAATTTTGTTACGTTTTACATAACCTCTCACCAGAAGCATTAGAATCCAATAATATGGATAGATATTATGAGAAAAAGTAACCAGTGCTATGTGTTCTTTTTGATTTAACGTAAAGAACATTTTCGAATCTTAAATCACCCGGTTCATTAAAAACTATTGTAAAGTGGACTGTTTATTAAAAAACTATTGTAAAGTGGACTTTGTTTGAAAGAATTTTGATCAAAATGTTGTAAAGGTTATGAAATTGAGTTGAGGTGATATGTTAACAAATCCACGTCCACGTGTATTGAATACACATAATTGTGAAAAATATTCTCTTTGGTCTTTAAAAATTTCATCAAAAAGGTCAAATTCCTACTCAATAACAAGATATACTGTGTTGGCAAAGCCAAACACAAAAGTCTCCTAAACGAACTCCCATATCGGATTTCTGAGCATTATGAACTCTATTTTCTACTTAATACAAATTGCTATTATCAAACGAAATTACATTTTTTTCTCAAAGTTTCAAGTTTTTTGTATAGTTTCCATGACAACCATAATAATTTGAAATTTGCAATGCAATAGAATTCTACCATACATGATCCACAACATCCGTATGAAATTTCATAGACTTAGTGATAGAAGTCTTTAAGGAAATAGTATAAGAAGCATTCAAAATGTCATTTTTCCATAGGGTCAACTTTGGAAAGACCCAACCCCCTTTTTAGACACCCAAATATACCCTCAATGGTCACCCCTTAAGCTTGTAACAATTTTCCCTGACTGCACATCTACATATAAGAGGCCAAAATCCTACAAAGAAACAAAGCTCTACTCCTGATGGTCTCAGAGGTCTGGTTCGGACAGGTCGACGAAAAATTAATAATATGAAACGCAGCAAAAACAATAAGTCTGCAAACTTTTAATTATACGAATAACTTAATACCGAAGTTACTGTGAATTTTGATTCTGCACATGCGCATTTCGACAACTTATGTCTCTTCAGAGCAGATAAAAAACGAAAGGACTTACGAAACAATTAGTATGATTGTAGGCGGTTCGTAAAGTACCAGCTTTTCCTNAAAAACAAAAAAAAAAACAAAAAAAACAAAACAAAAACAAAAAAAAAAAACACACAAAAAAGACACAACCCCCCCCCCAAAACACTAGTTGCATTTCGGTAACACATCAACAATCAAATGCAAAACGGGAAACTATTGCGATCAATTTGTACTAATAGCAACACTTACAACGGTTGTAAATACTCGTCATTATCTTCATAAGTTTTGATGTAGTAAATAATGCCTGCTGAATGAACTGAAGAAACTGTTATGATATCTAATAGAAACGGGAATCTCAAAATATCGAAAACGAGGTTATTAAGTTTGTCAGAAACGATACCCATAGTTGTCGATTTTGATAATCTAAATATAAAACAGATCTTTCACCATTCCAAAATCTCTGGGAAATACCGCAACAGCAGAATGGTATATTAGATGTACACCATTAGTATACCTTAATAGAGTGATCGATAACACTCAATTGTCTCATTGAGAATTTGATAAAACCTGAAAAACTTGATCTGTATATATTTTGGTAGGCCTACGAAACACAAATTAGATCAATAACTGCTACGATTTTAAAAAAAGGGTTCATAACAGATATTTACCAAAATTTTCTGAGTCCAATACCCATTTTTCCGTAAAAAATCGATGGATCCGAACCAAACTCAACCTTCATTTGTTGCACTTAGTGGTGGACTTACATACCAAAATTGCAAAAAAAATATATATTTTTTAAAACATCCGTAATTCGTAAATTTTTGAATTAAAAGTAATTTTTAGTTAATAAGTACTTACCATCATAAATTCTGAGTATATAGGGGTAATATAACAAAATTACCAAATAGAGTCGTCAAGAACCGAAGTCCATGAGACAAAAAGACCCGAGCTGTCTTAAAATTACTGTGAGGTATGAGCAAAGCTCATTATTGAAGGCCTAGTGGTGACTTCAAGATGAAGAACAACAATAAAAGCATTGTTTCATTGCTTGTTTTTATCATGTATTTGCAGAGACTTTGTCTAATGTGCAATTTCTCTATATCCCTTCATTGATTATTAAATCAGGTTTAAACCACCGGAACATTGTCGACCGCAATAGTCCTGACTTGGTACAGACATTTCAAAGGAAATGTTGGGTTAAACCGGTTTTATGGTACGCAAAACCTCCTCTTCCATTGTGGCAGTGTCCGGAATGGAATCAACCCAACAACAACTTCCACTGATTGGTCGTAAGTCAGTGAAATGTTCCTCCCAGTACTAAGTAAGAATGATGCTGTGAAAGATCCATTGGGTTGCTAATTGGTAAATGTCATTTTTTAACCCTAAGACAAAACCATTATACATGTTACTTCTCTAACCCCACAAGACCAAGGTGAAAGTTTGAAAAGCATAACAAACATCATCGAAACTTAAAAAAAACATCAATGGTTTTTATTGGGTCCGTGTTGTTTATCTTTGTGTGTATGTGTCTTCATTTTTTTCTGTTGCGTATTCATGTTGTGTCTCTGTTTCTTTGTTGTTTCCGATGTTGCCATTGTCCTTGGAATATTCGTTTTGGATTGACGGTTCGGTTCTCACTTACTTTACTATACAAGACAAGACAGATAACAAAAGCACCGACAAACAACTGTCAACCGCAATGGTCCAGACTTGGCACATTTCAAAAGAAATTTGGGTTTAAACGGTTTTGTAGCGCGGCAAACCTTCCCTTCCATTGCGGTGGTGTCCGGAAGCAACTCAAGAATTATTGCAATTGAAAGGTCGCAGACAGTTAAAAGAAATGACCACCCCAGTAGTAAGAAAAAAAGAATCTTGAAGCAGAGTTGTATTATTTATGCAAATAAGTCAGAAAACTCCTGCCTATATCTAAAAATACCCTCCAATCGGAACACCGCTAGAACCTCTTAGTTGCTTTTACCAATCCTAATCATAATCTTTCTAACAGAAATATTACTAGATCAGGGATGAGGAGGACGGTGGGGGCTTATAATTTATGATGGTTAGTTTTAATAGAGTAAAAACTAATTTACTCTAAAAATGAGGATTTTAGAACAATAAATACGTTATCATCATAAATTCTGAGTAACTCAGAATCTTAGTTAGAGCTGAATCCCAGAATCTGAAAAACTGGGGGAAAATTAGTTCTTTGAGCAGAAACGATAAGCCCCAAGTGAAAGCAGATTGTCTGCCAAATCAGACATAGATCTAAGGTAATGAGAAAGAAAAGAAATTTCACCTCTCCAAAAACCAGCAGAAAATATTCAGGTAGAGAAGCATTACTTAATAATGCCATGGAGATGCTAGAGCTCCGACATCATGAGCTTTAACCTTGAGGTGTCAAATAAATCTAGATCTGAAGATTCATAAGCAAGAGAAATAGTCTTGCATAGCCAGGTAGATATGGTTTCAACAGAGAGATCTGCAATTCCCTTCTTAATCGGTATAACACAACTTTTATTCTTACTAGACTGTAATGAAGCGGCCCTACTCAAATAAATAGACAAGATTCCAACTTTACATAGAAAATAGAGAAACAGAATCAGAGCCTTGGTGCAAGACTGTGACATAGAGAATGGAGAAACAGAATCAGAGCCTTGGTGCAAAACTGATATTAGAATAGGCTCTGCACCTGTACCCGGTGTCTGTTTTTTACTTATTCACAGCCTCAAAATCTAATCAAATTCCTTGAAATCGAGAGAAGTTTAAATTTCTACGTATTTTGGCGGCCATCTTAGAAATGACCGCCATTTTAAAGATTCTTAAACCTTTTGGACAAATTTCAGATGATGATGCAACTGCGTGCAGAGTTTGAAATCGTTTGGTTCAGCCACTCCAAAATAATCGATCGGACAAAAATTATTGGAAGAATTATAAGAATAATCAAAAGTAAGTAAAATAAAAACATGTCACCCTTGACGTCTTGGGTGACAGAGAAGGCATTGACTTCACTTCTTCTTTTGCCTATACAAAAAAAAAAAAAAAAAAAAAAAAAAAAAAAAAAAAAACAAAAACAAAAAACAAAAAACAAAAACAAAAAAAAACCAAAAAATTGTAAGAAAAGAATTTCTAATCGACTTTCTCAGCTGATTAGAAAAAAGCTTATGAAATCAAGCCTAGGTTCCAGTGAGGGACCAAAACCTTGTCATGGGTTTTCAAGACTAAAGTTGCTCACTGCCAAGCGTGAAGATGGAGTCTTTCTGGAGAAAGATGAACTACTACCCATTTCGTCTGAGACAGAACACTTGTAATAAAGAAAGAACTAGATGCCTGCCACAAGAAAAATGCAGAAGATGTACAAACAAAGCTTATTTTTGCCAAGCTGGTACAATAACTTTGTTCCTGCAATTCTTTCCTGCTATCTTCTGAAGAATTCTGAAAGTTTTGGGGTTTGGAACTTGGGATTTGAAAGTTATCATCTTGAAATTCAGATTTATTGCATACAGATCTATATTGAAATGTCCCCAATGACGAACTAAAGATTGTATTGACTGGTGCTAAAGTCCTGGACTTAGAGTCTGCAAGAAAGTTCAGACGACCTGGAATATGGTTGACAAGTAGAAGAATCTGGTATTGAGAGCAAAGGTACAGAACATCCTTGGCCAGCTGAAACAGAGATTAACTGTTTCCCTCCCTGTTTTAGGTAGACTACTACTGTTGTATTGTCGGTTACCAGCACAATAGACTTGGACTGTAGACAAAGTTAGGAATGGGAAAGAGCTAACAGAACATCTCCCATTTCCAAAAGTTTGATGTGATCTTTCTGTTATAATAGAGACCAAATTTCTGAAACAGACTGACACCCTCAGATAGGCTCCCAATCCCAGACAAGATGCATCAGTGTTCAGAGTTGAGAAGGAACTAGGGAGTCCAAGGGGAATCCTATTATGACATGTCCTGTAGCCACCACGAAAAACGAAGAGATACAGTTTCCCGAATAGGAACAGGAGCTTCCCAATCCTGAGACCAAGGGGTCAAATGCTCGGGAAGTTAAAGTTGTAAGAGGCGAGTGCAGTGACTGAAGTCTTTGTCATAAAGGTAAGAATAAACTGACAATGAGCTAGTAATTTCTCCTCTGGGTGGAATGTTAGACCCACTATTTTCCTGAAATGTTTTCCTATAGGAACACGAAGTCTTGAAATTGAAGGACATCTGATTTCTTCCAAGAAATTAGAAAGCATATATCTAGAAGGAGGTCTATAACTGTCCGAGTATGAGTCTGAAGTGTAACTGGGTACCGTTCCTTGATAAGAGAATCGTCCGGGTAAGAATGAATCTGGATTTACAATGTGTGAAGATGAGCTGAGACAACCTGAAAAATGGTGAAGACTAAAGGGGCTATGGTTAACCCAAAGGGGAGAGCTCTGAACTGAAAATTTTGTTATTGGCCTAAATGAATCGTAGGTATTTTCTGAAAGCCGAAATTAGACTGTGGAAATACGCATCTCTTAAATCTAGTGAGGTAGTCCAAACTCTTTAAAGTAAAGAAGCTTTAGATCTGATAGGCCTGTTGGTTTCCATTTTGAAATGAGAAACCACAACGTAAGTATTCAGTATAAAAATGTCTACCACTGGAATCAATTTTCTTGGGATCAAGAAAAGACTGGAATAAAATCCTGGATCCAGATTTGCAGTCGAAAACTTGTTCTATTGCTGCCTTTTGCAACAGAATAGAAACTTTTTCCGACAGACACAGACGTTTGTGTGCATCATGAGAACTCCGACAGAGGTGGCAACTGCTTATCCTCCTCGAATTATCGACACAACCCATGATTCTGAGGTGATTTTCTCCCACTGTGTGGAGAAATGACTTAACCTACCTCCAAAAGGGACGGAAGGAACCGGAGGCTCCCTTCCTTTCACAACGGTCGATAACGTAAGATGGGGTAAATGCTTAGGGCCTAGACACAGGCTACTGACCACCTTTAGAAAGAGACTTTTGAGATGTTTTTGAAGAATTACCAGATTGTTTGCGACGAACCACCTTTCTCCTTATTGCAGAAAAAGTATAAGACTGAGAGGATTCAGTTCTCTTACCATTATATAAATTTACATTTACCCCCACCAACTGAGGGGCCTTGCTCGTCTCTTTTAGAGAGACAGTCCCAAAATCTTGACCGTAAGAGAGAGATTTCAGAAGAGAATCTTTAATATTTACATTGACAGATGCTTTTTCTAGAATCTCACTTCTCAAAGCAAGTTGGTCAGAACATGCGCTAAAAGAACTTTTGAAGCTCCCATAGCTTTATCCAGTCGCAAGATTTTAATATCTCTACTCATTCACCTTCTGAGTCATGAAGTAAGGAACCAGTAGCATAAAGGTAATGTTCTACTTAAGAAGTACTTGTGACGTGGTATTTAGTAATGTATCTTACTTTGACCAAGTAGCCTGAGAAAGTGTAAGACCGTCAATTGGTTTCGATCCCAACAAGTTTGACATGGGTTTGTCACAAGTTGGGACCACCTTTCCCAGAGTAGAGTTAAAGATTTGATATTTGTAAATATTAAAACCTCCTGGATCAAAACCTGAAAACTCGAAACCAGAAGAGTTTATCTACAGAATCATTACTGATCCCATCTTAATGATTTGTAAAGCAGCCAGAACATGGTTTGACTGTGGGAAAGAATTAAATTAGTAGAACTTCCCTTGAAAAACCACAAAAACCCCCCAAAAAGGAAGAAAGCCTTTTAACTTTAGGTGGCCATGGAGAGGCAAAAGGTACCTTAACTTCCTCTCACATGAGAGTGTTCACTCTTGACTTAATATTTCTTAAGAAAGTGGAGTACTGTCAGTCTACTAACCTTTCCAGTACAAGATTTTGATTGATGGTTAATGGTTCTTTTGTTCCTGGGACTGACAGGCGTTGGTTATCAAAATATAAACCTGGTACCGGATCCAAGCATCCTGAAGAATTCTTTGACATGGTCACTGTGGAAATGACGATAGACAGCGTAGGAATAACCTCTTCTCTAATTTCTAGCAAATTTAACCAACGCCTGACCGATGTGATAAAAATATTTCTCGTCTCTAGTGAGAGAACAACTCGCGTGAAATTTCCCGCCAAATCTATTCGGAACATAATCCTCGGTGTTTTACATTATGTCATTAGAGAAACATTTTCTACAACTTAAACACGCTAATTATGAAATTTCCCACATCTTGTTAAATAAATTTTGAAATGTTTAAAAACACGGCAAGCCTCGTTTTCAAACATTTGCAGAATTTATTTAACTTGATGTAAGAAATTTCATAATCAACTTAGTTCTCGTTGTAGAAACTATATTTCTGCGGATGACGCCACAGAGACAGGACCGAAGTTCTACCTGTGTTGAGAATGTCCAGCGTCTGCTACCGGTCTTGGAACGAAGGTCGGACATACTAGTGGTGGTGGGGTTATTCAGGAACCAACCGTTGGGATAGGGACAGAACGATCCAAGAAAGCGCCGCCTGTAAGTGTAAATAGGTTTCATGAGGGTGGATAAAAAAAAACATCCGAGAGATTCCAGCCGTGTTCCGAATGGAGGGAATTTCTAGATATTTGCAGGGGTTTTCCGACTGATTTGCATAATGCATTAGGATTTCCTCAGAATTTATAATGGTAACGTATTTCTAGTTATAAAAACTGATATTTTACCAAAATTTTCTAAGTTCAAGTCCAATACTATCTCCATAAAAATCACTGAAACGGAAACAAATTCAAACTTGGTCTGTAACTCATAGAGGTGAGCTCACATATAAAATAGTAGATCAAAATGTGCAACGTCTTAGAAAAAATGAGTCTGGAGGAAAGGTGATATTTTACCAAACTTGTCTAATTCCAAGGCCGATGTCTCCAACCGGAACCAAACTCAATCTCGTTCGAGAACTTATGCTGGTAATCTCAAATACCAATTGACTGGAAAGAGACCGGAAAACTTGAGTGTGACGGACGGACTGAAGGAATCCAATATACAGTTTTCTTTGGCATTGCTGTCAGGAGACTGAAAAACTAAATAAAAAACTTTAAAACTTGAAAATACCTCCTCTTGTAAACAAACTGTAATTGTTTTGCCAACATAGCCTGTAACAATCATTTTTATTGAGAATTAAACGATAACAAATATAGTGATTTTTCTTTACCTTATGTTATGGTTGAGAAGAGAAATTCATTCCAAGCTAAATTTATGCATACAATACAAATATATTTATTGCATCATGGAGAATCAATAATATATAAAGCAACTGTATGAAACCAAGTATATTTGAATCAATACTTTTTAAATAATAGTCTGAAAACGAGGACAGTAAAGGTAATAAATTCAACCCTGTTGTGAAACACTTCAGTCTTGAATATTTACTCATTTTACCACGGGTTTGCATTTTATGCCGAATATCGACACAAAGGGCCAACCTGTGGGAAAATCAGTATATATTCACCCTCCCATGAAATATTTCTATTCTTATAAGACAGAAAAAGAAAATTTATGAAGTAAAGCACACGTAGGTTAAGGTATATAATTGCCGTTCCGCCAATTGAACTGAAAAAAAAATCGTGGGAGCTAATACTGCACGATTTGTAATAAGTATAAATACATGGCCTCTCCATATCTGCATGGCTATCATCCCGACACTCCCATATAAAAAACCCGAGGCGTCTCAGCTCGGTTATCATCCCTAGGTATTAGCCAAGGGCTGATGGGGGTCGAGGGGTGATAACCGTGCTGATATGGAAAAGGTCTTAATGTCTTAATCTGTTTAAAATATACTAAAATAAGGAGTTATGAGCATACCCGGGCAGACATTGCAATACCATCGTGTTGATATGGCTATTTCATTAGGAGGCAGGCTGATATGGCCATATCAGACTAGGTATTTTGATATTAACTGTTAACTTCCGACTATATTACATATAAAAAACGGAACATATTTGTAGCAAGTATGTAATAAAATAAATAATTTGAGTGAGATTATTATCAAGGAGTAAGAATTTGAAGTGCTCTGATTATTCGACTTATCGGGCTATGTGATGATAATCATGGGAATCAACTGATCATAAAAGTTTGAAAATACCAGTCCTTTTCCAATTTTTCAATTTTCCTGCAATAAAGGATAATAAAATAACCAAAGAAAAAGGTGTAAGACAAGTAGTCAAATATACAATAAGGAAACTATTTACCTTTGATAAAATGTCAAATGATTTTAACGATCAAATATCGGTTTAATTGCTTAAAGAAGCCAAACGTCAACATGTATTGAAAACTGAGCAAATTACGGTTTCTACTGTCGAATGGAAAATCCTTCATAACATCATAATACAAGTTATACAATTCCTTGGGAATTTGGTGTTCCGTCTTGACGCTTTTCTGTAGGTCGCGCCTTAAACATATCTATCATGAATTTGGATGAACCTCTATTTAATGATTTTGGTACTTTGTTTTGTCATTTGCTAAAACATTATAAGACATACAACGTGTTTAAGAAACCACTTGTATGTCGTAAGATGATCCTTAGTCCATCCTAACCTTGGTCATAAGATATCTTAGGATACTTTCGAGAACACACCCACGTGAATTGTGACTCTTGAAAGGCAATAAAAATTCATCAAAATTAAGTTCCTGCTTCAGTATTTGTTGCACGGCATACTTTGATGATGTGACGATCTACGAATGAATAAGCAATCTTGGAAAAGAACCTTCCACATATCATTCCTGTGAAGTTTGCTTGAATTTGCTTCAATGGTTTCAGAGTAGTTGATAAAAATGAGATTTTTCCGAAAGGATCCAATGTTAAACGGCGGTCATGTTTTTGTCAGATAGAAACGAAATGAGCATTCTTTGTAAAAGATCTTACATACATCATTCATGTAAAGCTTGGTTGAATTTGCCTCAGTGGTTTTAGAGAAAATAAAATGTGATTTTTTGCAATAAGGTCCAATGTTTAACCAAAGTTCCTCGGTGGCGACCATGTTTTTGGTCGGGCCGGATCAAAATAAGCAATCTTGGTAAAGGACCCTCCATACATCATACCTGTAAAGTTTGTTTACATTTGCTTCAGTGGTTTTAGAGGACAAGATGAAAATATAATTTCCCTTAGGGTTCAATGTTAAAGCTAGGTTCTGCACTGGCAGTCATGTTTTTGTTGCATACGAATGAAATGAGCAATCTTGGAAAGGACCTTACACATATCATTCCTGTGAAGTTTGGTTGAATTTGCTTCAATGGCTTCAGATTAGTTGATATAAATGTGATTTTTCCCAAAGGGTCCAATGTTAAATCAAAGTTCTGCACTGGCGCTCGCCATGTTTTTTGTCAGATCGAAACGAAATGAGCATTCTTTGGCAAGGATCTTACATACATCATGCTGTAAAGATTGGATGGATTTGCTTCAGTGGTTTCAGAGGAGATTAAAATGTAATTTTTGCCATAGGGTCCAATTTTAAACCAAAGCTCCGAGCTGGCGGCCATGTTTTTTGTCGGGCCGGAACGCAAAGAACAATTTGGGTTAAGGACCTTCAATACATCATTCTTGTAAACTTGCTTCATTGGTTTTATCGAAAAACAACGACAGTAGAATACCGAATGAACAAAGGAGTGAAATTTAAAAAAATCGAAGTCCAAAGACATGGCCAAAAAGAGACACAGAAAACAATGACGTTCAACACAGAAAACAATGACGTTAGACACAGTAAACAATGACGTTAGTTCGGTAGTCAATCCGAAAAGATGAAAGTATGATTTTTCCCATAGCGTTCAATATAAAAGCTAGGTTCCGTGCTGGTGATCATGTTTTTGTTGCATACAATGAAATGAGCAATCTTGGAAAAGGAACTTTACTTTGAATTTACTTCAATAATTTCAGAGGAGTTGATTAAAATGTGATTTTTCCCGAAGGGTCTAATGTTAAATCAAAGTTCTGGACTGGCAGTAATGTTTTTTTGTTCGATCAGAAGGAATGAACAATCTTTGTATAGAGTTTCCGTACATCAGAAAAGAAAATAAAAAATGTGAAAGTTTAACGGATGGACGCCAAGTGATGGCAACAGATCACACTGACCCTTTGGGTCAGGTGAGCTTATAAACACCAGTTGCTCACCAAGTCGATTGTTAGAGTAATAGTGAGAAGTGAGCACTATAAACAATTGGCCAGAATAATACAAGACAATTAGAGCAGAAATATACTTATCATTCCAGTCTATGGAGTGTATAT
Organism: Modiolus philippinarum; assembly: GCA_002080025.1. Classification (NCBI taxonomy): domain Eukaryota; kingdom Metazoa; phylum Mollusca; class Bivalvia; order Mytilida; family Modiolidae; genus Modiolus; species Modiolus philippinarum. Next base: position 139,343 of record MJUU01019766.1, read on the forward strand.
TTCACAGTTGTTTCGTTACTGTCGAGCATATAGTTTAGACTGTGATTTTTGAACAGGCCAAATATACTGTCCCAAAAGCTGCTAAGTAAGGGATTTGTTCAGACTTTATTACTTTCATCCCTTCAGAAATTCTATGACTGTCATCATGACATCATTGACAGATATGACGTGTCTGTGTCTCAAATGAAAACGGACATTTTCATCTAGATTTCTCGTCTTCATGGATTTGACATAACCGGTTTTGACTCACTGACAGGGTGGCGGTTG